>JAPPVO010000002.1:132668393-132693660 GCA_030407325.1 Camellia japonica | reverse complement strand
GATTTGCAACTCCCAGTATCTCGTATGTTTACAAGCGAGACCACTCAAATGAAAAAAAGGTTGCTCGAGCGTAAATTAGGGCATAAATTTACCTGTATCTCCATTTATTTCAATTTTATTTACATATGTCATATGCTATAGATTCAGGATCTAGGATTTATGAATATATACACGCATATTTCATCTTCTGTACGATAAAGGAATATAAATGAAATGTTAACATTTCTCAAGCTTGTGTTTTCTATTGAATATCATAAGATGGGTCGTCGTTATTATTTTGGGACGTTACAACTTGAGCCATGGATTGGTCGCTTGAGCAGTATTCTGTATCCGACGCTCGAGTTGTCTTTCTTTCGCTCAAGCAGTATCTTTGTAGGTCTGAACTATAAGGAGGCGGTCATTGTGCGCTCGAGTCATGTTTTGGTCGCTCGAGTGGTTCTTTGTGTCTGACACTCAAGCGATGCTTTGGTTGCTCGAGCGATCTATACGTATATCAATACAGGAAAGAGATCTTTTCTTTCACTTTTTGATCTCTCTCTCTCTCTCTCTCTAAATGGTAACTTTATCAGATTTCCTCACTCTCTGTCTCTCTCTCTCTCTCTAGTTCTTATCTAAACACCCCTAATCGAAGAAGTTTTAGTTTTTGGTTCCGTCTCTGTCAAACTTTGGGTCTTGTTATTCTCTCCTTCTAATCTTGAGGTAGAGATTTCTTCAACCTCTTTGTACGATTCTTAGCCTCGTTATGTGTTCCTTGAAAGTGTAGTGATTTGGGCGTTGTGGAATTGATTTTGGGTTTGATTTGGGTTTGGGTTTGGGTTTGGTTTTGGGAGTATAAAATAGGGGTTTTCAAATGGGTTCACAGAAATCATTGTGGAGATAGTTATACTGATAAGTTGGGTTGAAATCTTGTAAATCTTTTCTTTAAATGTGTTTTTGAAATGATAGATGTTTTGTTGGAAATCATCGATTTTGAACTAAGAACAAAATGAAAGATGTTTAGCTTTTAAACTGATAATATGAATATATCTGTTAATGATGAGAGTAGAGTTGAATATGTATTATCACTCCTATATTGAGATTATGAAATTATACTTCTTCTTTAGAGATTTATCTTTTGTATTGAGATTTTATTTTGGGCTATCGGTGGAGGATAGCTTTGATTGTTGTAAAAATTGCTTGAACATTAGGTTAATTGAAACCAATTACTCATATACCTTGCATTGAATATTGTTTCATATTTATACATTGAAAATGTATTGTTTTGAGAAAAATTGGTGAATACCTTGGTGAATCTAGTTAGGGGGTGTGGTTGTGGCATTATCTATGTTGATATGTGTGTCCTTGGTGAAAGTCCAGAAATCCACGCGATTAGGTGCTGATCCTCCTGGTTAGTATTGGTAAAATGGCTTTAGTAGTTCTTGTATAGCCTACTAGCAGACACGTACCAAAAGATTTCCAGTGTTGTGTATCTGCTGCCCTATTTTCTGATTTAAAAAATATTATTTTATGAATTGATTTATAATCATGGCATTGCATTGTTTTGAAAGAAAAAAGTGTAACATTTTGGTAAATGATACACATATATATTCACCATATGACTTTGTTAAGCATCATACAGTATGTTAAGACATTCTCTATTGGGTTTTAGCTCACTCTATGTCGAAACTAACTTTCATGTGTTGATAGTATGCCTCTACCAAGGACTTAGCTTGGGAGGATCTTGGAGCTGAAGGCTTATTTGTCTTTCTTTTATTGTAAATATCTTTTGTACAAGTCTCGGACTTTTTATTTGTTTTGGGTTTGACTCACTTTTATTGTAACCAAATATCATATTAGAAATATATAGCCATTAAGGTATGAACTTATCCAAATTTCCTTTCATTTTCTTTATATCGCCATGTGTCATATATTATAGATTCAGAATTTAGGATTTATGAATGTATAATGCATATGGCATATTTTGTAATGTTATCTAGTGAATTAAGAAAATTTTTTTTATTAATTTTCACATAATCAACATATTTTATGGGATTATCTGTTATCATTTGGGGACGTTACATGAAACAGTGATGCTCCGGAGCTCTAAAAAAAGAGCACTAACAGAGCATTATTTTGTCTTTTTCTGCTCTGTTTTTTGTCTTTACTTCACTGTTTTTTTTTTTTTTTTAATGGGTGACAGCTCATTAGAGCTGTCCTTTTTCAGCTCTAATTAAAGCTCCGGGGCATTTTCCTTACATGAAAACCCTTTTCATGTATTGCAGTTGGACCTTACTAGAGAGGATAGTTTTGAATAGTTTTTGTGGAGAGAGATTGAGTGGTGTGATGTTTGCTTTACTAGGTGTACATGAACTGTTAAAAGAAAATAAAAATGTTACAAACTCAAAATAATAATAATAATAATAATAATAATAATAATACTCAGAAATTATTAAAAATTAAAATTAATAATTGAGATTAATTTAAGTTTTAACTCCATAAAACAAAGTTTAAATGTACACTACAAATCAAAAAAATTAGGGTAAATTTCTAGAAACTTTTCCTGATTCCTAGACTTTTACAAAATAAAATCATTATTATACTGGATAGAACACTCTGAAATGATCGAAAATTTTCAAAATTAATGGATCGAGCCAGAATAATCCAAAATACTAGATGAGATGAAACCATGTTCAGTAACATCGTTTTTCTATTATTTTACACAACTGATTTAACAACCATGATTTTGATGATTTGATTTTTACAATCTTCTTTCTGGTTATACAAAAATAGAAGGAGAAATCATTTTTTTGCTTTGGTTTTCAGTTTCCAAAAATAGTTTTCTGAATTTTAATTCATATTTTTATATTTTAAATATTTTTTTAAATATCTTAATCATTTTTAATATACTTAAAAAGTAAAAAGAAAAAATTGTACAAAAGATTTTAAAAAATTCATTGAATACAACAAAACACAAAAATGTATTGAATTTTCATATATTTTTTATATTTTGTGAATTTTTTAAAGTTCTTTCACAAATATTATACTTTTTAAGCGTATTTTAGATTGGGTGTATCTAAAAAATATATATAAATATATATAAATTGCGTAATATATTTATAAAATTACTGAAAACAAAAAAAAAATTCCAAAATTTTGAAAAATAAACTCAATTTTCTAAAATCAAACATGGTGTGAGATTAGAAGGATACCGAAGTTCTTTTGCACCTTGCGCATTGAAAAAATAACTAACATATGCACAAACATTATACCCCTTGTATAAATTGGGGAGCTTAATTAGTTTGGGACCCAAGGTCATGGTTTTATTGGTTTTGCACTTGGGCCGGCCCTGGGGGTGCTGGTTGTGGTTTTAGTGATGGTGATATTGCTGGAGCACTAATGTCTGCAATGATGATAGCGGTGGTGTTGGCAAGGTGGTAGAGATGGTAATGATGGTGGTGGTGGAAGTAATAATTGGTAGGTACATATTTAATCTAAAAAATGTAATATTATTCATATAAATAAACTTAGTGTTCCTTTAAAAATAATTAAGTCTTAATTAAGATTTTTTTGAACCTTCAACTCCCGTTAAATTTTTAATAGTCAAATTATCCTTCAAACAATGATTGTTTATAATTTATAATTATCTGTAAAGGAATATGATGATTTAACATTTATTTTGATTTTTAAAACTTTAAAATATCAACTTTCAAATTTGAAAAAAAAAATTTGTGAAAAAAAAAATTTGTGCCAAAAAAAAAAAAAAACATTGATGTATTTTTTTAATTTAAAAAATTGAATTTTTTTTTGTGCAATACTGAACATTTTGTTTTTATAAAGGAACATGATGATGGAACATTGACAAGTAGAATTGAAAAATAAAATAAAATAAAATAAAAACTTCTTTAAAAATGAAAAACAAAAAAACTGAAAAAAAAAATGATAATGTTTTCAGTTTTAAAAACAGAAAAAAATTGATAATATTCTCGTTTTTATGGATGGTTGAATCAAACTAATAAGTAGAAGGTCAAAAACGTTTAATTTCATATTTTGTTTTTTTTCGTCAGTTAGTGAAACAATTATTTGGAACATTATTATACAAAATTGATAATGTTTTTAGTTTTAAAAATTAAAAAGGACTGATAATATTCTCAGTTTTACTAAATAAGACTTAGTACAAAAAATCTTAAATAGGACCTAAACTATCATAACATTTGTAAATAGGACTTTTAAATAATTAATTCTAAAAAAAATGATATTATCATATCTTTTACATTAAAATATCTATTTTACTATAGTTTTCTTTTTGTCTACACGCTATTTACATTAATTTCAATTACTTTAAGAAAAGTTAATTTAATTATGTTAAATTTATGTAATTTTCCGATTTTTGTAAGTGTTAACTATCTGTGCCCCGTATTCAAGAGTAGTTCCCTTTTTGGAAGTCGTCAAATTAATTGGAGTGCCAAAGTCATGAAAACAAGTGCAGAAAATTAATTACAATGTTTTGTCATCTATTCAAACAGCAACGTTCATACCAATCAATTTACAATTTTAAGGTCAACACCACCAAAAAATGATGAATTTTTATCGTCTAAACCAATAATTATTAAATTGGAGAACAACATAGATTTGCTCTAGAAACACTAATTGCTGTTGGACACTATCAGTTGATTCCAATAAATAAAATTGATTTGAAAATAAAACATTTTTAAAAACTCATTCAAAATGGGAAAAGGGGTCACTGCTGTGCTTTGAGCACAGCAGTGATTGTGGTGCCTCTGTTTGAGGTGTATTATGACCTTATTTTTATAATTCAAATCGTTATTTTGTAGGGTTTGTTGAATACTTCATGCCTACCAAAAATCATATTAATCGAAGATCAACAACTATATGATCGATAACCAAAAAAATAAATAATAAGTTTTTCTTTTGAGAAATAGCATAAACAATATGCATTTCGATCATATAGTTATTGATATCCGATTAATATGATTTTTGGTAGGCATGAAGTACTCAACAAACCCTACAATATGAACGGTTTAGATCATAAAAATAAGATCAAAATACATCTCAAACGGATGTACCACAGTCACTGTTGTGCTTTGAGTACAACAGGGACTCCTGTTCCTTCAAAATGATACAAGAGAAAGAGAATAACTTCTCTTCAATCCAGAATTAGATTAGACGGTATTGTTAGGCTGTTGTGGACCCAACTCCAGGTTCATTTTGATGATCCAAACCGTTCAATGTATGGAACTCGTCGAGTACATCATTCTTGCAAAATATCATGTTGATCGGAAATCAATAGCTACTTAATCAGATTGCATTTGTTTCAACGACAATTATGATTTTAAAAATAAATTGTAGACACAAATGCAATATGATCAAGTGACTATCAATATCCGATTAACATATTTTGCAAGGGTGATGTACTCAATGAATTTTATACATTGAACGATTTGAATTATCGAGATAGGCTTGAAGTCAGGCCCAACTCAACAATACCGTACAGTCTGTTTCCAAACTGGAAGAAATTATTCCCTAACAGAAATACTTTGAAAAGGATAACTACAGTGATAAATGTCTTCATTTAAAATGAATTTATCATTCACTATATCATTATATATAGTGCTACTTTCTGAAAATATTTGAATGACAAAAAAGTGCTGTCTTTGATCTAATTGATGCCAATATATATATATATATATATATCAGTGGTGATTGGGACCCCCTCTAATCACCACCCCCACCACCCCTTTGACACGTGGCAGGTGGTGATTGGAGGAGAAGAGAAAAAAAAAGAAAAAAAGAAAAAAGTGACCAATCAAATCAAGAGGGGGTCAAAGGGGGTCCTCAAAAAGGGGGTCCAAGGCATTATTCTATATATATATATCTGAATTTAATCACTATAGCATTACTGTTAATAGCATGCCACACTTAGGGCTGGTTTGGCTTATCATAAATAAGCCAAAAAGTCAAAAAGTTACTCCAAAATCTAAAAAGATATCACTATTCACCAAAAAAAAAAATTTTAAAAAATTAATTTTTCTACAAAAAGTACAATTTGAATGGATGCTTGTGCAGCGGCTGTGCAGCGGCTGTTGGCAAAAATGAAATGATTCGGTGTGATTTTCACACACATTGTTGTTCAGCCCGTGGAGGCCATCACGGGTCCCATTTTGATAATCTAAACCGTTCAATATATAGAACTCGTTAAATATTATATGTCTGTAAAAAATTACATTGATCGGATATCGATAACTATATGATCAAATCAGTTATGTACAACAAATGGATGGTGTTATAATTAATGATTGAAAAAAACAAATCCGATTAGATAGCTATCGATATCCGATCAACGTGATTTTTTATAGACTTATAGTACTCGACGATTTATACACATTGAACGGTTCAGATTATCAAAATGGGACCCGTGATGACCCCCACAGGCCGAACAAAACCATCCAGTATAATGCCCGAGAAGTAGTCAATAATCTCCTACCCACCCTCTCTGCCGTGCTGCTCCCCACCGTACGCCTATACCATTACTTTATTCCCCTATACAATTATTTATACAATTTTTTAATATACATTTTTTCATAAAAAGTCAAAAAGTTAACCCAAACCTCCATATTTTTTTCTTAACTTTTTTAGTCCAAAAAGATAAAAAATACACTTTTTTAGGACACCCCAAATCAACCCTTAATTTGTAATATTTTTTATTTTTATTTTTATTTTGTTTTGTTTTGTTTTTATCGTTCGATAGAAAAATAATTGCAAATATAAAAAAATGTAGGCCCAAAAAACCCGGGTAAGCCCAGATATAGCCCAAAAATAGGTGAAGGGCTGACCCGATCCATAGACAAAATCGGACCTACAATCAGACTGGTGACTACATAAAGATGGCCAGCGAAGATGAGGACAAGTTGTCCGCTACAAAAATAACCACTGACAAGGGAAGTATCCATCCGATCAGCTAAGATCCAACGGTCATTCTCAAATGCAAGTTAGCAACTACTTCTTAAAAAAAAAACAATTGTTTGATAAATAGAGATCCAACGATCATTAGCAACAATAAATTGGCCATTGTTGCTATAACCTCTAGCACAGGACCGACCGAAATATCAAAAGGAGATTGATGGTCAACAAAGGCACCGCTTATGTAACCACTCCACCGTGTATAATAATTAATACTTAATTAATTAAAGAGTTTTTAATTTTTAATTATCAATTATTTTAATTTAATTTGAAATTTATAAAAATTATGAAGACTAATTCGTATATGACTTTATTAAGGATTTATTTTGAAATTAAAAATTAAAAACTTAAATGGCTTAAGAAAGTATAAATGGTGAATTAAATTATTTTAATTTCGAGTATCGGATCACATGAGAGTTTAATTAAATATTCGATTCAGATTTATAAAATTGAGATTTGATTAATTGGGTCTAAATTGGGTATGTAATTTATTGATGGAAATCTTGAGTTAATCTAAAATTAATCTAAAATTGAAGGCCTTAATAATGTGAGAAGCCAAAATTGATAATGAAAATAAGTTTAAGGGCTTTGATAGAGATCCCCTCCAATCACCACCCCCACCACCCTCCACACACACGTGGCGGGTGGTGATTGGAGGAGAAGGAAAAAACAAAAAAAAGAAGAAAAAAATCTGACCAATCAGATCAAGAGGGGGTCAAGGGGGTGGGGGGAAAAGGGGTCTAGGTCTTTTTCTTAAGTTTAATTTGATGTTTGGAGCCTTTTGGAAGTTTGATTAAAAATCTAATTCAGAATGATAAATTAAATAAAATTAATTGGGCCTTCATGGAAGTCAAATTAGACTGATTAAATTATGTGGGATTTATGATTAGTTATAATTAATTTAATGATGTGCTAATTGAGATTTATTAAGACTAAGTGTTAATTAAATAAATCCTAAACATAAAATGAATTATGGAAGAATTTAGAATTGAGAGTGTATATAGGTGTGGGTGTGCTGAGAAATTTGTGTGGGTGTATTGAGAAATCTGGTTGCATACTGTGTGTTGACAAGTGTGTGTGTACGTGTACAAGGAGTTGAAAATGGGTGTTTGTATGTTATGCTTACTTCATAAAGAAGAGAGGTGAACTCAATTTTGAGAGAATACTTTTGCTAGAGAAGCTTTAGAGAAAGAGATAGAGAAGTTGTGTTGGAAGCTTAACACTAGAAAGAAGGGAGATCAAAAATTGAAGACCAATGAACGAATCTCAATCTTTGTCAAGAGACGTAAACGTAAGAGCACTAGGAGCGTCCTCTCGTTCTAGTTTCTCTCTCTAGTTTTCTCTACTAGGTGTTGTTTGGGGCTACTATTTGGGGCTGCTGTTTGGGAGGGGGCCTTCGGCCTCTCTCCTACCGCCTCTCTCCTCTTTCCCCTTTTTTTCTTTTACATTTTACAAAATAACTCTTGGGAGATTATTCCTCCCACTCTCTTCCTCCTTGTGAGGTGCTTCTCTCCCTAGGGTGAAATTTTTTTTTTGCGTTTTCTCCTCCTTCACCTCCCAACCGGATTTAGATCTGCCACTTCTTTTCGCCGCCTTTCACCATTTCATGCCGCCACAACCACAACACCAACGGATCTGCCGCCCATCGTGTCACGACCCAAACCCGGCCCTATGGGTTTAGCACCGTAACCGGCCAGTAATCCGTGATTACCGAAGGCCTGCTTAACAGTAATACAGTATAACAGAGTTCAGGCCTGGCGGAAGCCAATACAGTAAATAACTAGTGTCCATTGAGCTGTGAAAATCTGTATGCCAAAAACATTTTCATGCATTCATACAGTTCAACAGTACGGTCTATATACAGTCAGATACAACATTCAGTACAGGGACTTAATCCCCCAATAACAGTACAGTAAAACAGTAAACAGTCTATACAGTACAATGACAGTTGGGTGAAGCTAAGACACCCCAAAAGCAGTCTAAGCTTGATTACACTCGGGACCTCGCAGTGAGGCACAATGGTTGGCTTGACAAAACTAAAGCTTGCCTGACGCTTCTAGCTGCGGTCTGGTGCTTGAACACCTACATATATATATGAGCAGTGAGCTAAAGCCCAGTGATTAACATAATGTATAAAGAGGTTAAGAATGAAATGTCCTTACAGTAATGAAAACAGTTCATTTAACAGTATTTCAGTCTTTCAGTCAGAACAGTTATTCAGTCATATGTGGTACATCCATTAGCATAGCAGTAACAGTAGGTCATAAAGACCGAACAGTAATGATGGCCAGTCATTCAGTAAACAGTATGGTTCCACGAGGAAACCGACAGAGATCTCTGTAACAGTAACAGTCAGTAACAGTAGTGCTAAGGATGCCACAGTACAGTTCAGAAATAAAGGACATACATTCATTCAGTAAATAATTCCAGTTCAG
Source organism: Camellia japonica (assembly GCA_030407325.1). Classification (NCBI taxonomy): domain Eukaryota; kingdom Viridiplantae; phylum Streptophyta; class Magnoliopsida; order Ericales; family Theaceae; genus Camellia; species Camellia japonica. The sequence continues at coordinate 132,684,268 of JAPPVO010000002.1, read as the reverse complement.
TAAACAGTTCAGTTCAGTATTCAAAAGATAACCATTTTGAACATATCTTTATACAATCGTTACTCACAGAGTTTGGGCTTATCAGTAGCTAGAGCGTCTCCTCGGGATGCCAACCCTACACAGTTAACAAATAGAACGCACACTAAGTTTAACAGTCGGGAAGGATGATAATTGAATCCTTAAATTTCCTCGGTGTGGTTCTACGTCTAAATCCTCATTAAGATGTCTTAAACTAGGCCTAAGAATGCCTAGAATGGGATGAGGATGCAAAAATACAGTTAGAAGGCATTTTTCAAAAGTTGCTGAAAACAGGCTCCTCGCTCGAGCGAGCCTTCCTTCGCTCGAGCGAGCTTCCAAAATCAAAGGCTTCGCTCGAGCGAACAATCCTTCGCTCGAGCGATCTGATGAACAGTAAAAGTACTGGATGCTCGATTTTTACGCGCGATGCACGCTCGATTCTCGCTCGAGCGAGCTTGCAAAACCAAAGGTCTCGCTCGAGCGAGGAATCCTTCGCTCGAGCGAGGAAGCCAAATCTGGAATTTCCAGATTTGTCTCCCAAGTTCGAACTAAGCATTCAAACATCCAAAACTCAACCTCTTGGCCCCAAATTCTGGAAAATACATCCCAATACAATGAATAACAAGTTTCAAAAGCTAATTTGCACATGCAAGGGCCAAGGGTGGTCAATTAAAGCCATTTTTCAAACCCATTTCAAGAACAATTTGTAAACATGCAATGCATGAGCTTTAAACCAAATTCAATCTTCAAATCTTGCTCTATTGAGCTCAATAGTTGAAAAACAAATGAAAACATGGTCTATGATAAAAACATGAGCATGCATGAACATTTCATCATGGATTCAACTTCAAAATGCACCAATTCAAGCATGCATGCAACAAACCAAGCTTAATTCAACCTCCATGCACTAAATCATGGCTTGATTCTACAATGGAGCCTAGAACATGCAAGATGAAGCTCAAGACAACAAGAAGAAGATGAATTCACTTACCTAAGGCTCAATCTCTTTCCTAGAAGTTCAATCTAGCAATCTATGCCTCAAATCTTCAAGTTCTTCTAGCAATTTCAACACTTTGAGTCCAATTCTCTCTTATCCCTCACTCTCTCAAGTTTGGTCGGTTGGAATGCAAGAATAGGGGCTGATGATATGTTTTGATTAAGTGCAAACAAGGCTCAAGGATGAATAAACAAAGAGGCCACTCACATGGCAATTTCGTAAATACGTCAAACTCTTCAATTGGCTTTAATTAATCTAATTTAATCATTCCTAAACAATTTTCAGATAAATATATCATTAAATCACAAATATTCTACTGATTATGGAACACTAAACGGTTTCCAGTTCGGCCGCCGATAAGGCCTCCAATTAGCAGTTTAAACATATGAAATCAAACAGACAATCAATCAATCAAACAGATGCAATAGGCAATTCAACAATTAAACTTATTCGATTTCAGTTTCGATTTCAATCAGTCTATTCAGTACTTCAGTTAATTCAATCACCAGTCATTAGCGGTCCAGTTTAGCAATAATCAGTATACCATTCAGTGGTTATATCGGTGATCAGTACGAGGGTTGTTACACATCGCCTCTTCTCTCTACCGACACAACCACCAAGACGCCGTGGCCATCCTACCACCAGATCTGATATTTCTTCCCCAGATCTTTGTTTTGGTTTGTTTCTTTTTGAGTTTTTTTTTTTTTCAACTTTTATTCTGTATTTCAGTTTGTTTGGGCTTGATGGGTGTGATTTTGGTAGCTTACCCTCTCTGGAATGAAGCTTTTGTGGTATCTCCGACTAGTCCTAGTGATGATCTCTTATGATCGCTTCTGCTTTGCAATACGGGTTATGATCGTGTATGATCATGTCTTTGATACTATTTTAACTTTGCTTATGTGTCTCTTTGCTCATTTTTCCTTTGCTAGGGTAAGCTCTATTTGTGTAAGCATGGACTCTCTTGTAAGTGTCGTTTTGAAAATTGGGTTAAGATTGATAATTAATAAATTGATAATGTAATGTGTTATTGGGTTAGATTTTATTGTCATCCTTCATGATTTGAAGTCTAACCTTACATGCATTGTGAATTTTCAAGATTTTAGACTTTAATTCATGTTTTAAAGGTTTATGAGTTTAAATTAGGTTTGATATGAAGAAAATTAATAAAAATCTAAATTAGAGCAATTTAAGAAGTAAATTATGATTTGAAAATACAAAATTAGTTAGTTTTGATCTTAATTTCATATATGCAAATAATTTTCTGAGAAGCTTCTAATTTTAATTTCATGTTTTGAAGGAAGATAGAAAATAGTTTAAAGTCAATTTTATGTAAACAAAAAGAAATTAATAAGAAAATGAAAAATTAGAGCTAATTTCAAGTTTATGAAAGTTCATTAGAAATTAATTATTTTGAGTTTGATTTTGAAAGTTATAGTTAAATTAAGCTTCATAAATTACATGCAATTTCATTGTACATTTGATTTTGAAATTTTTTTTTAGAAACCATGAGTTCATGGGTTTTGATTTTGAAATTAAGCAAGATTTTGATTTAAGTAAATCAATTAATATTTATGTTTCATGATGTTTGAGTTTGGATTTTTAAGAGTTATTGTCTGGAGCTTTTTGTACTGAATTTTATTTCAGAAATTCATGAGTCTCATGTTTAATTCCATGATTATTCTTCAAAAGGAAAAGAAGTTTGAAAATATTTAAATGCATGGAGTTTGATTTAAGTCTTGACAACTTGATGAGATTTTGAGCAAATGATTTATAAATAAAAAGTGTTTATGTTTTGTGAAGTATTTTCAAGGTTTTGATCAAGATGTGTGGGTTTAAAGATTGAAAAATGCATTTGGAAACCATTGTTGAGAAATTCAGAATTCTAGAGTTTTACAAACCACTCGAGCGGGCTAATTACCGCTCGAGCGCACATTAAAGGCTTCCAGTACTTTTGCAGTATTTTACAGACCGCTTGAGTGACTAAAGGTTCGTTTGAGCGAACAGCTATTTTCAGCAATTTTTGAGCGAACAGTTCATGGGTTTAAATGAATGACATCCGAGATCTTTATTAAATCAATACATATCAAGTCTGTCAAAGCTTCAAGGGATGCTTACTAGCATCAATATAATACAAGGGATGACATTCATGACAAAACAAGGGAATAATCGACCTGGAATCGATTAGACAAACCCACCCGCACAAGGCCGTCGGTGGCAAGGGAGATATCTCAAACAAGGGTACTAGTTGCATTATAGTCCCCTAGCACTAAGGACTTTCCAAGAATGTCATCAAAACAAGATATTACTTGATACGAAACTAGGGATAATCATTCATACTTGAACAAACACTTTTCCAAAACAAAACAAGCAAAGCTTTTATCAAAACATTAGACATAGTTTTATTAAGGGTAAACTACCAATAGGTCCTATTTTGGAGACTTATTACCTAATAGGTCCTACTTTGGAGACTTATTACCCATTACGTCCTATTGATAAATTTATTAAGTGATAAAGATAAATTTATCAGTCTTTTATTTTTATGAATAAATTTATAGTGATAAATTTATCAGTCTCTTTGTTTTTATGAATAAATTTTTAGTGATAAATTTATCACTCTCTTATTTTTATAGTGTTAAATTTATTAGTTAGGACCTGTAGGTAAATAAGTCTAGTTAATAGGACTAATTGGTAAGTACCCCTTTTATTAAAAATACCACTCACATAGCTCTTCGGGTGTGGGGATTAAAGCAAGGATCCAAGGCCTACAAGTACATAATAAAACCCCATTGAATGCATTTCAAGAAGACAAGAAGAGATGCTTAAGGATGGATGTGAAATGCATCCCTAGAACAAGCTTTACATGTGTGTAAATGATCCCGGCATTTTCTTTTAAAACTAAGTCAAGACAAAGCAAAACATGTGCTGGGAGTTAAAACTCTATTTTTCATATCGGGAAAACATGCTGTGGGTACCAACCAGGTCTTAGCCGAGGTCCCACACTCTTGGCCGAGGTGTGATCTCCTAGGCTTAGGCAAGAGTGGTCTCGGTGACCACACTTAGGGAAACAGTGAGTCTGGAATCTAGGTTTCCCTCTTGAAGAACATGAAGACGTGAACATGAAGACCATGGATGCCAAAATCATAACTTCTTTATTCAAAATCTGATTTTTCGTGATATGAGTTCAAAAACATGGACCTGGGTACCCATACTTGAAGATCTCATGAAACAAACACAAAAGCATGGATCTTGTTATAAATTTTCGAATCAAAACAAAGCTTTTCTTCAAGAACATATGAACATCATTTTCTCTTTCTAAAACCAACTTCAAATCAATGCATGGCTCATGAATCATGCTAGATCATGCAATGTGATCGAATAAACCTAAAGAACAACAAGGGTAAATCAAGAATCTGACCTCAAAACTCGGATCAAACGGTTTAGACTTTAAGGATCAAGCTTGGAAATCTACTTCTCTCCCAAGAACTCTTTTCCTCCTATCCCTAGAGCTTCTCTCTCTACAAGGCTAGGATATGACAAAATGATATGTTTTCTCTCTCTCTCTGCCAGCTGACTTAACCCTTTGCTGGGACACGTGGCAACGACTGGTTGGCTCTCCTCAAAAGGTGACTGACTAACAAGACAAGATCATGACAAAGGGTGTACAACAAGTAAGGTGACATAGGCACTCAGACAAGGCAATGATCTCGGCTAGGAAGGATAACACTTGGCCAAGCTGTGCCACATCTCGGCCTAGATGTGCCACACCTCGGTCTAGGTCATACCAGTCCCGGAACAAGATCACTAGGTATAAGGATCAAGGGTGTTGGATGCCTAGATGATAACATCTCGGCTTAGATGATGACATCCCGGCCAATATGCCAGGTTGAAGGTGGAGGTCAACCAGAGTGATTCCAAGATGGTCCTAGGTGTAAGAGGTTCAAAGTGTGACCTAGGCTTAAGATGACCTCGGCTAAACACACACTAAGCAAGAAACAAAGCATGCAAGCAACACTTAGACAAAACAAATCAAGGTCTGCTAATGCAAGTTTAATCAAGACAAATATCATGCAAATGCACGTGAGCATGACTAAGACAAAGTGAGGGTTGTTACATCCTACCCCCCTTAAGGAAGTTTGGTCCCCAAACTTAAGTTACCTTGCCCCAAAAACAACTCCGGATGTCGGATCTTCATTTCTTCTTCCATTTCCCATGTAGCATCCTTGCCATAATGCTCTTTCCATTCAACCTTCACCATTGGTATCGGCTTCTCCTCATAACCTAAATCTTCATTAATCACAATCCCGAAATGATCAATCACATGCAGTGGATCCCGAATATACTTCCTCAACATCGAGATATGAAACACATTATGGACTTGACTTAGTTCTGGCGGCAAAGCAAGTCTGTAGGCAACGGGGTTAACCCTCTCAAGAATTTCGAATGGCCCGATGTATCGGGGTGCTAGCTTACCTTTCTTCCCAAATCTTGAAACTCCTTTCATCGGCGAAATCTTCAGGAATACATGATCTCCAACTTCAAATTCTAACTCCCTTCTTCTCTGGTCGGCATAACTCTTCCGTCGACTCTGACCGGTTTTGATTTTTTGCTGAATGAGCTTAATCTTCTCAGTTGTCACTTGAACTAGCTCGGGACCAATCACAGCTTTGTCTCCTACTTCGGTCCAACATATCGGCGATCTGCACTTCCTTCCATACAAAGCTTCATACGGCGCCATGCCAATGCTAGCTTGATAACTTTTGTTGTAGCAAATTCCACTAATGGCCAATGCACTTCCCAACTTCCCTTGAAGTCCAATACGCATAGCCTAAGCATATCTTCTATTGTCTGAATTGTTCTTTCTGTTTGCCCATCGATCTGGGGATGAAAAGCTGTGCTAAACCTCATCGGCTCTATACCCCCATGAAACTTCGATAGATTCATCTTCTTGAATTCCTTAATCAAAGTCAATGTGTTGTCTCCATACAAAGCTGGCTGTGCAGGCACTTGCGGCACTGGAGGAGGTGGAGGCGGAACTGCATCTCAGCTGTTTGTCTGCTCAGCCTGAGTAAAGGTAGTACTGGTGTTCTGTTGCCTTGTTCGCCTCAACTCATGGGCCAAACCCTCTACCATCCTTTCTAGTCTGTCTAACCTGTCCTCGGATTGATCTCGGCTAACTGGAGGCCTACCCCTTCTCATGATGCTAGAGGTATGCAAAATGTGACTCTTTAAAACAAAATGAACAAATAAACATGTATACAAGCAACAAATGTTCATGCCGAGATAAGGCACACGTTGTCAAGTAGCAAGCAATATGACGCAATCCTAACATCATTCTAAGGGAAATCCTGTGCTCTTTTAGGACTCAAAGTGTGTGAATAACGTACTATAAGGAACCGGTGCTCTGATACCAATCTGTCACAACCCCATTCCGCCCCTAGTAGAATGGTGCCGTGATGGCCAGTAATCCGAGATTACCAAAGGCCAACTTACAAAAATTCACACACAATCAGAGTATACATATGGGGCCTACATGTGCGGAAGCAATAAATTTAAATCTAAGTAGTCCATAAGAGCTGTGCATAGATCAAATGAAATCACATACATTTTAACATGGTTTACAACTTGGATACAAATAAAATAAAGTACATATTACATCTTGATCAAAAGGCTTCTCAAGCTGACATATGCAAAAGACATGTAATACAAAGCTAAGGAGCATAATCTTCAAGATGCTAGCAAAAACATGAACCCAAAACATCTTGCAAAACACATCTAGGCGTCACCACCTTTTTGCTCGTCACCTACATATATATAAGGAGAGGGTGAGCTTGGATACTCAGTGAATGATATTAGTAATAAAGGTTTAAATGAATGACATCCGAGATCTTTATTAAATCAATACATATCATAGCTTGTACAAAATCAAGGGATGAACCAAGTTCATCTATCAAGTCTTTCAAAGCTTCAAGGGATGCTTACTAGCATCAATATAATACAAGGGATGACATTCCTGACAAAACAAGGGAATAATCGACCCGGAATCGATTAGACAAAACCACCCGCACAAGGCCGTCGGTGGCAGGGAGATATCTCAAACAAGGATACTAGTTGCATTATAGTCTCCTAGCACTAAGGACTTTCCAAGAATGTCATCAAAACAAGATATTACTTGATATGAAACTAGGGATAATCATTCATACTTGAACAAACACTTTTCCAAAACAACACAAGCAAAGCTTTTATCAAAACATTAGAACATAGCTTTATTAAAAATACCACTCACGTAGCTCTTCGGGTGTGGGGATTAAAGCAAGGATCCAAGGCCTACAAGTACATAATAAAACCCCATTGAATGCATTTCAAGAAGACAAGAAAGATGCTTAAGGATGGATGTGAAATGCATCCCTAGAACAAGCTTTACATGTGTGTAAATGATCCCGGCATTTTCTTTTAAAACTAAGTCAAGACAAAGAAAAACATGTGCTGGGAGTTAAAACTCTGTTTTTCATCTCGGGAAAACGTGCTGGGTACCAACCAGGTCTTGGCCGAGGTCCCACACCTCTTGGCCGAGGTGTGATCTCCTAGGCTTAGGCAAGAGTGGTCTCGGTGACCACACTTAGGGAAACAGTGAAGTCTGGAAATCTGGGCTTCCCTCTTGAAGAACATGAAGGACGTGAACATGAAGACCATGGATGCCAAAATCATAACTTCTTTATTCAAAATCTGAGTTTTCGTGATATGAGTTCAAAAACATGGACCTGGGTATCCATACTTGAAGATCTCATGAAACAAACACAAAAGCATGGATCTTGTTATAAATTTTCGAATCAAAACAAAGCTTTTCTTCAAGAACATATGAACATCATTTTCTCTTCTAAAACCAACTTCAAATCAATGCATGGCTTATGAATCATGCTAGATCATGCAATGTGATCGAATAAACCTAAAGAACAACAAGGGTAAATCAAGAATCTGACTTCAAAACTCGGATCAAACGGTTTAAACTCTAAGGATCAAGCTTGGAAATCTACTTCTTTCTCAAGAACTCTTTTCCTCCTCTCCCTAGAGCTTCTCTCTCTACAAGGCTAGGATATGACAAAATGATATGTTTTTTTCTCTCTCTCTACCGGCTGACTTAACCCTCTGCTGGGACACGTAGCAACGACTAGTTGGCTCTTCTCAAAAGGTGACTGACTGACATGACAAGATCATGACAAAGGGTGTACAACAAGTAAGGTGACATGGGCACTCAGACAAGGCGATGATCTCGGCTAGGAAGGATAACACTTGGCCAAGCTGTGCCACACCTCGGTCTAGGTCATACCAGTCCCGGAACAAGATCACTAGGTGCAAGGATCAAGGGTGTTGGATGCCTAGATGATAACATCTCGGCTTAGATGATGACATCCCGGCCAATATGCCAGGGTGAAGGTGGAGGTCAACCAGAGTGGTTCCAAGATGGTTCTAGGTGTAAGAGGTTCAAAGGTGTGACCTAGGCTTAAGATGACCTCGGCTAAATACACACTAAGCAAGAAACAAAGCATGCAAACAACACTTAGACAAAACAAATCAAGGTCTGCTAATACAAGTTTAATCAAGACAAATATCATGCAAATGCACGTGAGCATGACTAAGACAAAGTGAGGGTTGTTACAGATTACTGCCGGTTATGATGCTAAACCTATAGGAGCGGGTTTGGGTCGTGACAACTTAGTTATATAAAAAGGATTCAAGCAAATAGGTAAAGGATATGGTGAGGTAACTAGAAAAGACTTTTTCCTATAATTATGCTCGACCAAAGTGTTAACTTGATTGTTGGAGGGTCCTCCCGACCAAACTAGGTCATGGGTGATCTCTAATTTTGATTTCTTTTGCAGGTGCAGGACAAGGTGCATCATCTAACTAATCCCGTGTAGAGACAAATTCCCCATCTAATGGCAATAACAAGTTTTAAAAGGTAGAACTTCTGAATCAATGCATGATTAACATACCATATAATATTTGAAATTCGATACTTAAATGTAATTATCTTGATACCACTGTGCTATTATGTCTTGTTTCAAAAATAGCTCGTGTCAGCAAAGTACCACGTTAGTTTTTAATTAAGGATTTTGTTAATGTGAATTAAAAAGAGTCAGTAGCACAGTTGACGATTTAAGTCTCACATTAGCTATGGTCCGGTGTCACGAATTTAATCACACATTTAATCCTCACATTTCCCGTTTTACTGTGTAAGTTTAAGCCTTTATTAGTCCTTTAGGTTGGTACTAACTTTGAATTAATTGATGTTTAATGAAGGATAGATGAAGTTGCCATCTATAATGGTCCATTCACAAAGAGGTTATTGTATGGGGAGCAAATATTCCGCGGAGCCCGTACTCCTTTCGTCCAAGCTCCTTGTCTATCCAATCGACCTGCGAGTACAACGGTGGTGAGCTACCCGGCGGTGTGTGGCCGGAAAACCCCTCTGACGGTCAAGTTAGCACACACTCAAGGATGTAGAGAGAGAGAGAGAGGAGAGTTGAGTGTTTAGGTTATTCTCACCAAATGATGTTCCATCCCCAGCATGGGGGGCGCAGTCATGCTTATATACCTTCTGCGCTCAAATCTACTCCCATTAGTCTCTTGACACGTGGTGCCGCTTTCCCATCTGTCAGCACAAATCCAGCAATCACCACCTAACCAAACCGCCAGACCACATTAGTGGGAGCTCGGCAGACCGGTGGCATCACCTCGGCTTAACGCCACCGCGTTGCATAACGAATCCGAGTGCGCCACTCACCGAGTTACATAGCGACCGAGCTCGTCTACATTCCAGCATAGCCGAGTTCAAGTTAGGTTAAGCTGGTAACCGAAGGCCTTTCTGCCGAGCTAAACGCGCGGGCCGTGGAATCCGGATGGCAGGCTATCATCTCGGCCGAGATGTAGACCTGATCATCGACCGAGCAAAACTGACTTTAGACATGGGCTTTTCCCAGTTAGCTCGGTCCCAACACGGTCTTGGGCCTCATCCGAGCAAAACCATCTCTGGACAGGCCCAAGCTATCTTAGCCCAAACATGCTCGGGGCCCAACTTGCCCCGGCCTCTACCATGGTCCATTCCAGCTCATAAATCTCCCTCTCAATTGCCCCTTAATTCCATCCGCGAAAGCGTGACCGGGATTACGTGATCCGTCCGGGGTAGACTCCTCCTTGGTCCTCAGTATGCGAGACAGTAGCCGCGCTAATCACCATGCCTGGTTTCTTTGCTTGCTCGGTTGATGCCTCAACTCGCCATCTTGTCTCTTCAGTACTGACGCCGCCGCCATCATGAACACACGTCGTGCATTTATTGCCTCAAGCAGCCAACCCAGATGTCCTTTCATATTCGAATTTTGGCACCCTTTTTCTCTTACATATACGCCTCTCCCCCCTTAGTTTAGTTTTCTTTGTCTTTCTTTTTCATTTGAAAATGTAACCGGGCTACTGCCCCACCTTTTGTAATGCTATTACTTATCAATGAAAAGTTGTATTTTCGTCAAGTGTTTGCATTGTGTTTAAGCTAAACAACTTTAGCCGGGCAAATCACCTCGGCTAAGCAAATCATTAACTCGCCCTTGAACAAATTATCAACCTATTCAACCAAAATAAAACATCTCGGTTGAAATCACATAGTTGACTAAATCATCAACACGCTTAACCGGAAAAAGACATCTCGGTTTTGATCACAGTTGAGTAAATCATCAACTCATTCAACCGGAGTAAAACATCTCAGTTGAAATCTCAAAGTAAATCATCAACTTGTTTAACCGGAATAAAACATCCCAGTTTAAATCACAGTTGAGTAAATAATCAACTCATTCAACCGGAATAATACATCTCGGTTGAAATCTCAAAGTTGAGTAAATCAACTTGTTTAACCGGAATAAAACATCTCGGTTTAAATCACAAAGTTGAGTAAATCATCAACTCATTCAACCGGAGTGAAACATCTTGGTTTTAATATCAAAGTTGAGCAAGTCGTCAACTCAATCGACCGGACTAAAACACCTCGGTTTCAATCACAAAATAAGCATCGAAAACAACAGAATGCTTCAACAAAGGTAAGTCACTTCTATTATATTGACAAAAAGAGTATTACATTTTGAAATGCAAGGCAAGCAAGTCTTTGCTCAAAAGAATAATCATAAAAACTATGAGAACTAAAAATAGCACAGTTTGAGGTTGGCTGTATTCCATGGCCGAGGTATGCCTTTGCCGTCCAAATCTTCTAAGTGGTATGCCCCCTTACCCGCCAGACCGGTTATCCTGTAGGGTCCTTCCCAGTTTGCCCCTAGCTTGCCTTCGCCTGGCACCAGAGTGTTGCCCATGACCTTTCTTAAAACCCAGTCACCAACTTTAAATGGTCTGGGGTGCACGGTTTTGTTGTACTTCCTGGACAATTCTTGTTGGTATGCAACCACGTGAATCAAAGCTTTTTCGCGGCACTCTTCAGCAAGGTCCAATTCCAGGGCGACTGCTTCAGAATTCAGCTCGGGCTCAAAATTTTCACTGCGGATGGTGGGCATGCCAATTTCCAATGGGATGACAGCCTCCATGCCATACGCCAGGGCAAAAGGAGTTTCCCCGGTAGATTGCCTCGGGGTCGTCCGGTATGCCCAAAGGACACTTGGGAGTTCCTCGGCCCATTTTCCTTTGGCCTTCTCAAGTCTTTTCTTCAATTCGTCAAGAATGGTCTTATTTGATGCATCGGCTTGGCCATTGGACTGCGGGTAAGCCGGGGTGGAGTTGTAGAATTCAATCTTCAATTCTTCACAAAATCCTCTGAATAAACGGCCATCAAATTGGGTGCCATTATCAGAGATCAGAATCTTGGGGACGCCAAACCGCGTTACCACATTCTGCCAGACAAACCATTTGACGTCCTTCTCCATGATAGTTGCTAGGGGCTCAGCTTCAACCCACTTGGTGAAGTAGTTCGTAGCGACAATGAAGAACTTCTGGTTACCCGGTGCCGTTGGGAGTGGTCCCACTATGTCTAGTCCCCACATCGCAAAAGGCCAAGGGCTTGTGAGGGGAAGGAGTTCTCTGGCCGGTTGGTGAATTTGGTGGGCGAACTTCTGGCACTTCTCACATTTGCGAACATATTTCTGAGCGTCCGCTTGCATGCACGGCCACCAATATCCCTGCGAGATAGCGCAGTAGGCCAAAGATCTGCCCCCTATGTGACTGCCGCATATGCCTTCGTGAATTTCGTACAGGAAAGCTTCCACGCGGTTTGGGTGTACACACTTGAGATAAGGACCGGTGAAATTCTTCTTGTATAAAGCGCCAGATGAAGAGAGCCAAAACCACTCTGACTTCACCTGGACTTTATGCGCTTCCTTTTTATCGATCGGAAGTGTCCGCTCTTTCAAGAAGAGGATAATAGGGTCCATCCAAGAAGGGCCAAGCTCGGTGCAAAGTACTTCTGTCTGCTCCAATTCCTCTATACTAGGCCTTGGAAGAAACTCAATCAGAAGAGGACTGGAAGAGGTTCGGTCGACCATGGAAGCCAGACCAGCTAGCTCATTCGCGCGGCCGTTGTCTTCCCGTCCAATTTGTTGGACCCTGATCGCCTGGAATCGCTTGATGTGGTCCCTTACCAGAGCTTGGTACTTTGCCATTCTGTCATCCTTAGCTTCGTAAACCCCAGATACTTGGTTGACAACCAGTTGGGAATCATTGTAAACCATCAGCTCGGACGCGTGCACCTGGAGCGCGCTCTTAAGTCCGGCCAGAAGCGCCTCGTACTCGGCCTCGTTGTTTGATGCAGAGAATCTGAGGGTGATAGAATGCTCAATGGTTAAACCATCTGGCGAGACCAAGACTATGCCTAGCCCGGCACCATGACGATTTGAGGCCCCATCTACAAAAAGTTTCCACATTTCGCTAACAAAGAGCTTCCAACATTCAGAGGGGTCCTGGGAGGCTTGAAGGTTGATGGGATCACGGTCGCCAGCTGTTCGACTTCAGGTTCAATGCTGATCGGTTCCACTTCCTCCCCATTCGGCGACACGGCACTAGACCCAACAGGTTGGTCTGTTATGCCCAAGTCCGTCATCGCATCGCCGGGCTGCGGTGACATGCTGGCTGGAGGTTCTATGGCGGGGCGCACAAGTTCCGCGTCGCCAACACCGCCCTGCTGTACAATTTCGGTGGAATCTGCGTTGGCCTCCTCGGCTACCGGGGTGTGTGGACGCGCCCGCGGGGGGCCTCACGTGCTACAGTTCGGACTCGATTTGTCACGGTTCTTAATCTGAACCAAAGAGTCCAAATCCGACAAATCGTTTTGGAAAATAGATTTTTGTAAAGAAGTGCCAAACATGGACTGCTTTGCCAGATACAGAGTCACCACCTAAATATTTTTTAATAGGGGAATTTAGAAAACCCTGACTCGTTTGCCTAAGGCCACGTGTCCGTCATCACCAAAGTTACCTCGGCTCGGGAACTTGGGTATGATTGGGGAAGGTCAGCTATGAGCACCCCCTCTCGCCCGATCCGAAGATCAGCCTCTACTAACCACGATATCTAGTTTTGAAAACTTTATGTGCCCTTAAACCGGTTATTAGCCTAGAATTACTATGTGATGCGCACAACAAAACAAGTATAGACTAAATTGCCTAAGTCGGAACAAAGCATCGCATTTCCGTTTGTTTGGAAAATGGTTTGAATTTTGCTACTCGCGAGTAGGCTAAAATACGGATTTCGATGAATTATCCTAATTCAAACAATCCAACCTTCACCCACAGGCATTCATGCAGTTATATCATTTAAGCACATATCCTCATGGTAAAGTATGCTGACATGGCAACACTCACACGCATGCAAGGATGCTAAAGCATAAAAGCTTATCGAGTACTCCGAGCCAAAACAGAAACTAGTTAGTAATCATATGCATGATCCTAGTTCATGTTAAGGTGGCTAATGTATCGCATACAAAATGTCACTAGAATAGGCTCGGCTAATCTATGAATGGCATGTGAGATACGACAGATAACATGTATTCAAGTTAGATTTGAAATACTATGCAGTTAGTATGATGCGACGAGCCCGGTGCATGCAATACTGATGAATGATGCACGCATGCATAGCATAAGGATGCTAAATTAAATATGCCCTAGTACTAACCATCAAAGCAGGTAAGTAAAAGGGAGAAAGAAATGGGGGTTGGAAGACATGCACATACGCACCCACACTTATTACAAATTTTCCCTCGCTCGGAGGGACCGAAAGAATAATACAATTTAACTAACTATCAAGCTAATTAAATATTACAGACAATTAACTAGTTAAGCAAATTAACTAAGCTAATTAAGCAGTAAAAGCAGCCTCGGGAAGAGGGCCCAATGCATGCGCGCTCGGTTCCGCTCGGAAACCCACCACCATGCACAAGTTTGCCTCTGTTTTCCCTGCTCTGCTCCTCTGAAAATGGCACAATTCCTAAGGAACACTCTATGGACATTGTGGAACACCACCGGCCAAGGGGAATGGTCACCGGCCATGGCAGGGTGGTCATCAACCATCTATGGAGCTATCGGCCATCCATAAATGGTCGATCGACACTTGGTGTAGTCGACCGGCCAAAGCTTCCTGCAGAACCCTTGAAGAACACTTCCAAGATCACAAGACCAGACCTCTTCTTAGATCAAAACCAGCTCAAAAATTCCAAGATCAACCCTCTAATGCCTCAGCAACTAAGGGAAGGTGTAATGGTAGGTGTTTGTGTGCAATAGTAAGGACAAACACACACTTAACTCACAAGGGAGGGAGGTATAGAGATAGAATGAACACACACTTCTAACCCTAAAAACCAGACCTCTGGAGTTTTTTTCTCACCTTAGAGGAGGGAGGAGAGGCCTCCTCTTTATAGAAGATCACTCTTGCAAGCTTACAAAACAAGCTTGGCAAGAGTGAAATCCCTCCATACACGTGTATGGAGGGGGGCAAAGGTGCATGCCAGCTAGCACAGCTGGCATAAAAAATATCTGCAAAAGCAGATGCACAGTTATCGGCCAGCAAAAAATACTATTTTGACAAAATAAATGGCCGACCGACCACAAAGAGTGCCGGCTAGCCATAATCAATGGCCGGTGGCAACAAAACATGGCCGGTGGCCTCAAGCCATGGCCGGTGAGGTGTGGGGATGGCCAACAAGCCATTCCCTACTCCTCAAAAGCAAAATACAAGTGTTTGGTGCAAAACCAAACACAAAACAGTCGAGTCGAGAGATCCTGAGGCAAGGCACGTGGCCGAGACCTCCGGGAACTCAAGACAAACACAAACATGGATGATCACCGAGTGTTCAAACGGTGACGTCCAAGTCTTGAGGGCGGTCAAAAATGGGGTGTCTACAGGGTGATATCCACCGGATATACTTGGTGAATCCCGGGCGAGAACTCGGCAACAAAATCTGCCAATGCTTGAGCTTTTATGGCCATTCGGGGTTGAAACTTAACGTCGAATTATCCCAACTCGACTGCCCACTTTAGAATGCAACCGGAGAAGTCCGCCCGTTCGAACAAGGCTTTGAGGGGAAACTCGGTCAAAACGATGATTGTGTGAGCGTGAAAATAGTGTGCCAATTTCCTGGAGGCCATCATCAATGCTAAGGTAAGTTTTTCCAGCGGCAAGTATCTCGACTCTGCCGGTAGCAAGGTTTTGCTCACATAGAAGATGGGTAAATGCTGGATACCCGCTGACTGGACAAGCACTGCACTAACTGCATGCTGGGACACGGCCAGATAAAGGTAGAGTTCTTCGCTGGGCTTGGGCGTTACCAACAGTGGTGCAGAAGACAAATACTCTTTGAGTTCGGCCAGAGCCCGGTCACACTCCTCGT
>JAPPVO010000002.1:131175115-131223966 GCA_030407325.1 Camellia japonica | reverse complement strand
CCCATTTTTGACCGTCCTCAAGACTTGGACGTCTTCATTTGAACACTCGATGATCATCCATCCCCGTGTTCGTTTTGAGTTCCGGAGGTCTCGGCCACGCGCCTTGCCTCATGATCTCTCAACTTGTCTGTTTTGTGCTTGGTTGTGGACCAAGCACTTGTGTTTTTGCTTTTGAGGGAAGAGGGTGGCTTGTTGGCCATCCCCTCAACCTATCGGCCAAGGCTTGAAGCCATCGGCCTTGTTTTCTTGCCATCGGCCAAAAGTGTTGGCCGATCGGCACTCTTTTTGGCCCGCCGGCCCTTGTGTTGGTCGATCGGCCATGTTTTCTGGCCGAACGTTGTTCATCTACTTTATGCAGATATTTTATGCCAGCTGTCACAGCTGGCATGCACAATTCACCCCCTCCATACACGTGTATGGAGGGATTTGTCCCTTTGCTTAGCTTCTCCAAGAAGCTTTGAAATTGGTTTTCTATAAGAAGGGAGCTCCTCCTCCCTTCTTAGAGGTTCTAAAATTTAGGGTTAGAGAAGTTGTATCTATTTATCTCTATATCTCCCTCTCTTTTGATATGTGTGTGTATTTTATGCCTTGAAGTGTGACTTTGTCTCACTATTGTACACAAACACACACTAGAACACCATCCTCTTGGAGCTGAGGTCCCTTGAGGCTGATTTCAGAGTTCTTTGGGTGGTTTAAGCTTGGAAAAGTTGCTGGAGCCTTGTTCTTGAAGTGGTTCTTCAAGGGTGAGCAAACTTGCTTTTAATACCCCATTCTTGCTTAAGCTTTTAGCCCTTCTTTCTTATTGTTTTAAGCTTGACTCTTAACTGATAAAAGTTCTATTTTTTGGTGCTTTAAATCTTTCGTTAAGGTCTCTTTTTGGTTTGGGGTTGTTTCCCCCCTCTTGGGCCTTGTTTTAGCCCATCCCTTTTGGCCCTTGTTCTTGGCTTTGCATGACCTTCCTACCACTGAAATCCAGAGGATTTTCAGTGGTGGGAAGGTGGTTTTGGAGTCTTAAATAGGAGAGGGTCATCCTCTCTCCTTGTTGTCTTGTATGCTAGTATAAATGGCTTATATTGGTAGCATGTTTGCTTAGCTTGTTTTAGCTCCATTTCAGCAAGTATTTGGTGTTATTTTTCCATGATATACCTCTGTTTCGAGTTGGTTTAATGGCCTCTTACATGCTCCATATACTTGTCTTGCAGTCCCCTCGTTTGCCTTAATATGCATCATGTTGTAACATGTCATTTTAGTATGCTTTTGGCTTAGCTCTGAGAAGACTTTGTTCATGTTTCACCATGTTCAAGGTCTGATTTTCATTGTTTTGAACATATATGCCATGCTTTGTATAGCTACCATGCAATCTAGCTTGTTAGCCTTAAGTGTCCAAGTCTCTAGCATGTATTACTTGGCTCATTTCAGTGATTTGGCATCACTTGTTATGCTATTCCAGTCCATATGGTATGCTCATATACTTGCACTTATCACTCCTTTAATGCTTTAAAGAGTTGATGTTTTATGCCTCTTGGATGGATCATTGTGTATGCTTCCATGCTTAGGTCATTTGGATGCCATCTAAGTGGGTTTTTGGTCTTGTTTTACCATGCCATAACTCTGTTTTTATTGGTTTAAGTCATGCCATGTTTGGTTTTGATAGGTGTAGTGTAACACCCCTTTTATAGCCTTGCATGCCTCATGCTTTTGCCCCTTTGTTCTAGCATGTTTTGGCCCCATTCCTTGCATGTTTTAGGCTTACTTTGGCATGCTTTAGGACTATTTTGGTTCATTTTGGCCATTTGCTTCATGTTTCACATAGCCATGGTTTGAGCTCCTTGGCTAGCCTTAAGTTTTAGGCCTTCTTGTATGTCTTGTTTGGCTTGTTTGTGTGATTTGGCATCATGCCTAGCATCATTTCAGAGCTTGTAGTATTGTCATACTTGCATGCTTTATCCTCTTTTATGTGTTCTTGAAAGTTGCTCTTTTATGCCTAGGTGATAGGCCAATTGGCATGCATGTTTGTGTGTACCTTTGCCTCCATTTCCATAGCACTTTGGCCACTGATTTGGGCCTATTTGAGAGCTGTCCATTTTGGTTTAAGTCCATCCTTTGCATGTTGTTGCATGCTTGCCTTGCATGTTGTCGCATGCTTGTTGCATATTTAGTACCTTGCATGTTGTTGCATGCTAGTATGTTGCATGCTTGTTGCATGCTTATCCCTTTATGATGTTGTCACATGCTTGTCTCATTTTGTATGTTATTGCATACTTGTCCACCTTTGCATGCCTTGCATGCTTGAATGTTCATGTTGTATCTTGCATACTTGTTTAGGTTACATTGCATTTGGCATGCTTATCACCATTTGCCTTATATGGCATTGTCATTAACATGCTTATGTTGCATTGGATTTGCATCATGCTTGAGTTGCTCGCATGCTTGCTTGCATGCTTAGGTTGCATTGCATTGTATGTGCATCCCTTGCCTCTTGATCAAGCATGATAGAGGTTGGGGCCCCTTATGTGTTTTGGTGTGCATTTCATTTGATATTAATTGCACATTCGGCTCTTTTGGCCATCATGCATTGAAATGCGTGGTTGGTTGTCCGAGGGTCGAGAACCATACTCCCTTGAGCTCATGACATGATAGGGACGGTTGTTGTGTACACATTGTTTTGCAAATGTATTGCCATGCTCTGTCTGTCCTCTGTTACAGCAAAAGAAACAGTCAGCAGGAAGGGATGGCCTGTCGGCCATCTTCAGTGCCGACCGGCTACAAATTGTTGGCCGAGAGCCTAATTTTTGGTCGATGACCAGTTTTCCTTGGCCGATGGCCCTATCTCTTGGCCGATGGACTCTCAGCATGTCCCAAGGTAGTTCAAAAGTGTCACAGAAGTTGGCACAGTTTCTAGAGATGCAGAGCAGTACAGACAGAGGCAATATGTAGCATGGCGATGGATTTCCGAGCGAAGCCAATCAAGCATGCATTTGTCCCTCTTCCCGAGGCTGATTTACTGTTTTCATAGCTTAATTAATTTGTTTAATTAGTTAAGTGGTTTTGTAATTAATTAATTAGCTTGTAAGTTAGTTAATTAGTTGATTTGTATTATTCTTTCGGTCCCTCCGTCGAGAGGGCACAATTGTGTAATAAGCATGCGTGTGTGTGATGCATGTCTTCCAACCTCCATTTCTTTCTCCCTTTTACTTACCTGCTTACAATGGCTAGTTTTAGGGCATATTTCAATTAGCATACCTTATGCTATGCATGTTTGCATCCATTCATCTGTATCGCATGCACCGGGCTCAGCGCATCATACTAACTGCATTGAATTTCAATTCCAATTTGATTACATGTATCGAATTGTCACATCTCATATGCCACTTTAGATTAGCTGAGCCTACTCTAATTGCATTTTGCATGTGTTGCATTAGCCATTGCTAACATGAACTAGGATCATGCATTGATTACTAACTAGTTTCTTGTTTTGGCTCGGAGTACACTGTAAGTGTTTATGCTTTAGCATCTTGCATGTATGTGAGTGTTAACATGAAAGCATGCTTGCCATGAGGCTATTTGCTTATGTGATATAACTGTCTGAATGCCTGTGGGTGAAGGTTGGATTACTTGAATTGGAACGATTCATTGAAATCCGTGTTTTAGCCTACTTGCGAGTAGCAAACTTCAAACCATTTCCAAACAAACGGATATGCGATGCTTTGTTCCAAATTAGGCGATCTAGTCTATACTTGTATATTATGCGCATCACAGAGTAATTCTAGCTAATAACCGGAATAAGAACGCATGTGTTTTCAAAAACAAGATACCATGTTTAGTACAGGCCGATCTTTGATCGGGCAAGCGGGGGTGCTCATAGATGACGTTCCCCAATCGTACCCAAGTTCCCGAGCCGAGGCAACTTTGGTGATGACGAACACGTGGCCTTAGGCACAAGTCAGGGTTTCTTAAATTCCCCCAAAATAAAATATTTAGGTGGCGACTCTGTATCTGGCAAAGCAGTCCATGCTTGGCACTTCTTTCTTAAAAATCAGTTTTCCAAAACGATTTGTCGGATTTGGACTCTTTGGTGATTTATCAGTCTTGCATTGCACTTTGCAAGATCAGATTAAGAACCGTGACATTGAGTCCGAACTGTGGTAAGCAAGGCCCTCGGGGCGCGTCCACAGTTTCTGGCGACTCTGCTGGGGAGTTAGAGAACTTGACTCGAACTCATGGTATCTTGTTTTGATTACACTTATGTGTCTCTTTGCATTGCTTTTGCATCGGTGCGCCTAGGACACCGTGTTTGCTGTATGCTATTCTTGAATGGTTTGCCGGAGGCTCGCTTCGAAAAGCGTGCCATAAGGCTGACCGGTTGCGGGCTTTGCCACGACGGGAACACAAACCTCGGTTTTTACCTAGGCACCCTTTTTGACCACTCGACTAGTACATATTCGGAATCCATAGTGACTATTCCAAACTAGGATAGGTTGCTTACCCGATTGTAGGTTGTTTGAAACTGCTGCGTGCGTAGTGCAACCCTAGCTCCTGACAAAATAGGACAGGGAAACCCTACCCCAACATAAGGGTGTTTTGGCTCTCATTTGCTTGCTATGTGCTTTTAGAGTGTGTCTCTACAGGAATGCACGTATCAGTTTGCAAGTCTGGGTATCAGGCTTGCGGGCATCAATATTTTGAGAATCAGTTATATTTGCGGGTATCAGATTCAGATTTGGGGCAGAAATTTGGGGAACAGTGATCAGTGGTCGAATACAGTTATTTAGCTATGCTTCTGTCTGTTTTGGTGAAATTGCGCTGAGATGCTGCCTGTTTTCTCTTTCAAGGGGGGTTCAGAGATTCGGTTCAGAGCAACCAGTGTTCTCCTTCGCTGAGGCAAGGCGAAAAAGGGCCATTCGGTAACATGCTTTGAAACACGTATTCAAGTAAGTATTGAAATTTAATGCAGTTTGAATGATGCGCCGAGCCCGGTGCATGCAAGACAAATGAATGGTGCACACATGCAAAGCATAAGGTATGCTAATTGAAATATGCCCTAAACTAACAATCAAAAGCTGACAAGTAAAAGGGAGAAAGAAATGGGGGTTGGAAGACATGCACACACACACGCACCCTTATTACAACATTTGCCCTCTCGACGGAGGGTCCGAATAAATAGGCTAAGCTACGCTAAGCTAAGCTACTTATTACAAAACAAAACTAATTAACTATTCTAGTTAACTAATTAGTTATTACAACACAAATCAATTAGCTAAGTACATTAACTAATTAAGTACAAAACCGAAGAATTAACTAGTTAATCAAAGCAATTAAAAGGAGCCTCGGGGCGAGGAATGCATGCATGCTTGGTTGCTTCTTCCTGAAATCTCGTCGCCTTGCCACCGATTGTCTCTGTTTGCGTTCACTTTGATTCTGAGCACCAAACCCATTCCCAGTCTGTTTCTGCTCCAGAACCAGAACAACCTTGAACCATCTTCAGGTTGGTGGACTGACGGCCACCAGAGGAGGCTGTAGGCCACCTGTCAGCCACTTAAGTACGCTGTAGGCCACTTAAAGTGGCTAGTCGGCCACTTCCTCTGGCCGGTCGGCCAGTTGCTTCTGTGCACCTCCATTTTGCTGCAAACAGAGGTCAACAATGGCAAAGCAAGGCATTTGCAGGGCATGTGTGTACAACCACCCTCCTTATCATTTCTCAAGCTCAAAGGAGTGTGGTACTCGGCTCTCAGGCACCAACCGAGCATCGCAATGCACGACGGCCGAGAAGCCGAGTTTGTACAAGTTAATGAATGCACAAGTAACACACAAGACTCGAGAGGCCTCCACCCTGTCATGCACAATCAAGGGGGATGGCGACTAAGAAATGAGGCACGTTTCGTCACTTCAAGTACGAAACATCCCTCGTTTCTCGTGTTTGGATTAACGTCCGATCCAAACACATGCAATGCATCACACATGCAAACAACATGCTTATCTATCAATGCTAGAGTGGCATGCACAAGACTCTATCATATAAGCAATGCATGTATGGCATGTTTAGAAGCTAGGGCATCAAACCTAGTGAAGTGTATTACACATGGGGCATGCACTACAATGCTCAGATGATCAAACCACACATGGACAGACCTACATCATGCCAAAACAGTGGCACAATCATGCTGGAAATGAAACACCAAAAGCTACAACAACATGCTCATGCATTGGCTCGCAAGCTAGGCATTAAACACAACTTTCAAACACAATGAAGGAGTGATAAACAAGAGAGTATGACAGAGATGTAAGCACTGAAATTGCATACCAAAAGATGCTATATCATGCAAACAACACAAGTATGGCATGCTTAGAGGACTCAAGCATAAAGGCTAGTGAAGTACGCAATGCTAGGACTATGCAATGCTATGCACAAACAACAAACCAGCCCTAAACAAACCTCATGCATGCCAAGACAGTGGCAAGAGCATGCTCAAACTAAGGCTCAAAAGAGTAGCAAATCATGCTCCTTTGGTAGCTCACAAATAAGGCACAAAGGCACAACTCTTAAAAGCTCTCAAGGAGTGAAAGAAGTGAGAACATGACACGTGTATATGCTCTGAAATTACATGCTAAATGATGCCAAAACGTGCAACCATCACAAATATAGCATGCTAAGGTGCTCAAAACTCAAGACTAGCTAAGGCACTTGCACCATAGCCATATCAAGCAAGCCCCAAAGGACCAAGATCACTCAAAACAGTCCTAAGGCATGTCAAAACAATGCTAGAAACATGATGGAGTGTAGCCAAAACAAGCTAGAATGGTAAGCCAAAACACTAAGCATGCAAGGCTAATGAGTGGGATTACACTACAAGTACCAAAACCAAGCAAGAGGTGACTCCATCAACCAAAATCAGAGTTGTAACATGGTAAAATGAGATCAAAAACATGCTGAGATGGTAGCCCAAAAGCTTAGGCAAGCATGCATGCAAATTAGCCCATGATCAAGATATAAGGCACAACTCTCCAAAAGCATTGAAAGAGGGAAACATGTGAGAATATGTCTACACTACATGCACTGACATCATGTGAGAGATGAGGCCAAAGCATGCAAACAACTCAAGTAAAGCATGCTAGAGACTTTGAAACTCAAAGCTAGTGAGCAAGATTGCACTATGGCTATACAAAGCAAGGCATGCATGACCAAAACCACTTAAAACAGAGCTTAAGCATGGAAAAACACGAGTAAAAGCTTGCTGGAGCAGAGCCAAAACGTGCTAAATGATAGGCCAAAACATCAAGTGAGCTAAGCTAGCATGCAAGATTGCACTACAAGTGTGTGAAGCATGCAAGAGGCAACCAAACCAACCCAAAATAGAGTTATATCATGCTAAAATAAGGCCTAAAACATGCTAAGAGAGAGCCTCAAGAAGGTAGAAAAATATGCCAAAGTGTTAAGCCAACAACACATGCAAACAAAGCACAAAAGGGGGGGAGGGGGGGACAACCCCCATCCATTTTAGGTCTCAAAACACACTTTCCACCACTGAAATTCCTCTGGAATTTAGTGGTGAAAAGGCCAAATAAAGATGATCTCAAAGGCCTTAAAGGGTAGCTCAAAACAAAGCAAAATAAGGCACAAAAAGGGGATAGACAACCCCTAACTCAAACAAACATCTTAAACACTTAGAAACAAGAGTTATTGTAGTTGAGAGTAAGGCCTAAAAGAGCAAGCAAGGATGGCCAAATACTTAAGCAAAACAAAGCTTAAAGAGGGTAACTACTCACCCTTGAAGAACCACAGCAAAACAGCAAACTCTGAGGCAAAAACCAGCTTAAAACCACTTAAATAAAGCTTCCAAGTACCTCAGCAACAAGAGGAAGGTGTTTGGGTAGGTGTTTGTGTGCAAAAGTATGAAGAAACAACACTTTAAGGCACAAATAGAGAGAGAGAGAGAGAGAGAGAGAGAGAGAGAGAGAAGAATATAGAGAGAGAGTAAACTTTTTGCTCTGCAAAATTTTTGAACCCTGGAAAGGGAGAGAGAGCCTCCCTCTTATAGAAATCCAAGTCTCAAGCTTGTTGGACAAGCTAGAAGCTTGGTGCAATCCCTCCATGCATTCTGTGCTCACCAGCTGGCAATAAAAATATCTACAAAAGCAGAAAATTGGCCGTAGGCCACTTAAAGTGGCCTACAGGGGGAAAAAGTGGCCTACAACCACCAAAAGTGGCCGACAACCTCTCCCCTCCCTCTAGGCAAGGAGTAACAAGGTATGGCACAAAAACAAGGCAAAAGGAAGAGATCCAAGAGGCCACAAGGCAAGGCACTCAGCTGGAAGCCCCGAAAACTAGCCTACGGGCCACTACAAGTGGCCTACAAGAGGAAAAAGTAGCCTACAGCTACAAAAAGTGGCCTACAGGCCTCTCTCTCCCTCCACGTAAGGGCACCAAGGCATGGCCCCAAAAACAAACCAAGAAGAAGAGAGAGTTAAGAGGTCCCGAGGCAAGGCACTCAATCGAAGGCCCTGGAAACTCGAAACAAGCACAAACATGCGCAATCATCGCGTGCACAAACGATGACGTCTGAGTCTTAAGGTCGGTCAAAAATGGGGTGTCTACAGTTGCCCCTCTTTGATAGAACTCGGAAGTCATGAAATGACGGGAGTAAATGTCAAAGGCCAGAGATGACCCATTTTTGACAAGGCCGAAGACTTAGACAAACAGACAAGATAACAAAAAGGGGACGCCCGCAGGCAGGGGCAAAATGCAAATGACATGCACAATGCAGAACATAACTTATGATTATCCAAAGATGGCTGTACTGAAACATCTAGATGCGAATGTCATGCAAGGAAATGTTACAGCAGACTCATACATAAGCAAGTAAGTAAACACGCCAAGTGCGGGAATTACAGACCGAACTACATTTCATGCAGAAAGGATGTAAGAAAATTATGCAATCTTCACTGCAGCTCACACAGGAAAGACCCAAAGCGACTATCGGGAATACCCAAAATCTCAAATGAAACACCTCATAGCGTATCAAACGTGAAAGGAGAAGGACTGTGCAAGAAAGCGCGGTCATCCAAACGCGTGTCAAACGCGAAAGGAGAAAGGTAACCAAACGCGTGTCAAACGCGAGAGGAGAACGGTACGTCCAAACGCGCGTCAAACGCAAGAGGAGAAAGAGCATCCAAACACGTGTCAAACGCGAAAGGAGAAAGGTACGTCCAAACGCGTGTCAAACGTGAGAGGAGAAGGGTACGTCCAAACGCATGTCGAACACGAGAGGAGAAAGAGCGTCCAAACGCGAATCAAACGCGAGGGGGAAAAGGTATGTCCAAATGCGTGTCAAACGCGAGAGGAGAAAGAGCGTCCAAACGCATGTCAAACGCGAGAGGAGAAAGGTACGTCCAAACGCGTGTCAAACGCGACAGGAGAAAGGTACGTCCAAACGCGTGTCAAACGCGAGAGGAGAAGGGTACGCCCAAACGCATGTCAAATGCGAGAGGAGAAGGGTAAGGTGCAAAACAATGCATGGGGGACGTGCGTAACAATGCAAGTGAAACGGTGCATAACAATGCCGGTAGAATAGTGTATAACAATGCAAGTGAAACGTGCAGAACAATGCAAGTGAAATGGTGCATAACAATGCAGGTAGAACAATGCATAACAATGCAAGTGAAATGTGCATAACAACGCGAGTGAAACGTGCATAACAATGCGAGTGAAAAGTGCATACACATTCTGTGCACAACAACAATGCACTTCTGATGTAACATCAATAACATGTTTGAAGTAAAATGCCGAATAAGGAAATACACACCCTAACGAGACCAATTCAAATGCAACCTCCGATTTACCTCTCGTAGCGGTCACAATATACTTAAAAAGGATACACCTCGCTCCTGAAGATTGACAATGAGTCGTGCATCGAAGACACGAATCGAAGCTCCCGCGAGGACATTTTAAGCCGAAAAGTGAACTTTTCTTGCACTTTCTCGAGGGCCAAGGACTCCAAACAGCATAAAAACACACAGGGAGAACCATGAACACCTGTAGGCCACCCCTAGGGACTGTCATCCACTTTTCAAAGTTATAGGCCTCTTAAGTGGCCGGTCGGCCACAAAACCTGGCCGGTCAGCCAGTTTACATCATTTCGGGGCAGTTTTGTCTTTTAACACTCGCTTCTATAAGACCACAACTCCAAAACACATTTTCTCACACCCTCAAGGCTGAAATTCACTCTGCTTCCTTCCTAGACCCTTTTCTCTCTTAGATCCAGGCTTTGCACGCATTTTCCAACACCCCACGCAAAGTTGATTCACTAAAATCTTTCGATTTCCTTCACTTTGAACCGAACAGAATTTGTTTTCGGAGCTTCTTTCTCCATTTTCACCATTTGAGGTATGTTTCTCTCGAACTTGTCTTGAGTTTGGCACCCCTTCTCGGGTTTTGACTTTCTTTGACTTTTTCTCTTCCCGAGAGTTGACTTTTGTTGACTTTTGGCAATTTTTGCTCATTTTTGCCTACTTTTCAACTTCTTTTCAGATGGCGGACCATATTCCACACAATGGGGGTTCCCCGAGAGTAAAGGACGAGCCTGACATCATGCCATTGCCGCCGAGGATTCGGCATTTCGAGCCGGAGAGGTACCATCCTCAGGAGCACGTACTACCACAGAGCACTGTTCATCAGTTTGTAGACTTTGCACGACGTGCACCCGCGGACCTGCTACTGCAGGAGCCAGAGTCCCACCTGTCCCGTGACGCACCCGGGGTATGTACCGGACTCTTACATTTTTTGCAATGTACTTTACATTTCTCGCATAATTTGTACTTTTGCACTGTATTTCATCTGCTCATACTGAACACAGCTCACACATAACACTCTGCTCATTTTGAACACAGCTCACACACAGCATTCTGTTCATTCTGCACACAGCTCACACACAGCATTCTATTCATGATGCACACAGCTTGCACACAGCATTCTGTTCATGATGCACACAGCTTGCACACAGCATTCTGTTCATGATGCACACAGCTCACACACAGCATTCTGTTCATGATGCACACAGCTTACACACAACATTCTGTTCATTCTGAATACAGGTGATTACTCGCTTTACTCGAGGGTATGGATCGACTTTTACGAGAGAGTGGTACTCAGACCTCCTAGGCGCCGTCCGGCATATTGTCGATGAGGCAGGCTTCGGCCTATTCTGCACAGGGCTCTCACATCTGACGGCGAGCAGGACCGCTTTGGGTGCATTGGTAGCGAGGTGGTGGGATACCACCAACTCCTTCCACTTTTCTACCACTGGGGACATGACAATGACCCTATATGATTTCTCTATGCTGACAGGCCTCGATGTGGGAGGCCAGCCGATTCCGTATGATCCAGACATGGGGGAGTGAGAGACAGCCTGGATCTACCTATTGGGAGCACCCCCACCCATCTTCCGATCCGGCACAGTCAGGTACACAAGGTTCTCGGACCACTTAAGAGGGACCGAGCCTGTGACTGTCGGACATAGAGCAGTATGCCGCGGATTCTTGATGTACCTCCTCGGCACCACACTGTTCGCCGACAGGTGGAACACGGTCGAGCTATATTTTCTGAGCGCTCTGGTAGACTTGTCCCAGGTCCGGGATTATGATTGGGGCGGTGCTGGCCTTGCTACCCTCTATTGCTATATGAGTTCAGTCTCCCGCAGGAGCAGGGTGAGAGTAGGCGGCTATTGGAGAGCCTGGGAGGTACGCTTTACTTTTCAGCTTTGCAGTTCTGCTATGCTTTCTGCTTTGTATTTTCTTGCTTACTACATTTCTTGTATTTGCTGCATTCTGTATTGCACACATGTTCTGCTTTCTGCATCATCTTGTATTCTGTGTTTTCACTGCCATTATCTTGCTTCTCCACAGTTATGGATGTACGCCTATTTCCTGGTGCTAGCCCCTGAGCTTGAGGTCGAGGCACCTCTCGAGATTCCTTATTCACGCCGATATGATGGGAGATGCCTACCGAGCCCGGGAGACCTTACCATATCTCCGGCATTACTTCGACACGATACGGACGACCGAGGTAATCCAGAACTCTCAGTTCTTCATGCTTTCAGCTTTAATTCATTTTGCACATCTAATGGCAACTAATCAAATCATGCACTTACTATTCGCAGATCACTTGGCAGCCTTGGATAGTGATGCTAGGGTTCTCCCGGTTCCAGTTTGCCTGGGCATGGGCCGCTCCCGGTACTGGATTCTATTTGAGGGACCGGTTAGTAGAGCCTGGTTTCTCAGAAAGCGCTTCATACGCCAGACACTGGGCGATCCCCATCAGGCAATCCCTTCATCGCCTCCATTAGACATGCGCACCACAGAGAGTCTTTCCCCTCAGGAGGTTAGCGACCTCATGCAGGGTGCTGACGCAGTTCTTTTCCTCGAGGAGGGGGAGTACACGACATACCTCCATACATATCTGATGCCCCCATTGACAGGTGTTCATGTCCCTATGAGGAGAGCTGTTGACATTCCCTCATCGAGCAGTGCTCGAACTGCAGACGTCCCCTCAACGAGCAAGGCTAGTGCATCGAGAGGTAGGGCTAGGGAGATGCCTCCCACTAGACAGTGTGCTAGATGGCCAGATCCTCCGACAGAGCTGACAGGTTGGCAGTATGGGACACCTTATCAGATTCCACTTGAGCCTCCATTACCTGATCACCAATATGTCAGGACTTCTGACTCAGCACGATATGCATTACAGCTTTCATTTATCACTCAGATACTTAGACATTCATTCACTCATGGCTTCATCTTGCATTTGCAGCCCTCCATAGGATATGTAGGGGTTGCTCGAGGCGATGGCCTCTCTTGAGGGCATGGTCTTACGGAGGGAGACGATGCTGCACTCCCACAGCATTCCGGTACTTTTCAGTTTCCTTGCATTTATCATACTTCTAGTGACATACCGAAACTGAACACTTCATTGCACTGATTCACTGTATGCATAGATCACCTCTGACACGACATACTGCATGCACATATTATATCTGGTTTCTGCATATACTCTACACAACATACATTGCATCTGATACATATACTGCAACTGATGTATTCAAATTGTCTTTTCAGGTCACACCCTTGCAGATAGGACCCTCTGAGCCTTCCCAAGCAATAGAGAGACGGACTCTGGCACGCGATTGAGGGAGACGTCGGGCGCCTGTCAGACGTGATGACGAGTCTAGTGAGGAGGAGGAGCCAGCAAATCCTCAGTCAGAGACATCCGAGGGTGGTAATGATACCCGGGGGGACTCCAAGGATGGCAGCTCTGGTTCAGATATCGGTGTTGATGGTGATAGTACAAGTCTGCTGAGCCGAGGAAGAGGATGAAGAGGGCCTCTCGATCCTGAGCCAGATGGCACCGATTCAGATGCTTTGCTTTTTGGTTTATTTCTCTTTTTGCTAGTAGTACTGATACATTGTACAGCCTTAGGCAGTTTTATTTTCTTTAAAACTTGTACCTTTTGTAAAAAGAGACCATGATGGAATGAAAGCAACTTTTGCTCAAAAAGTGTTGCATTTTACATTCTAAGCATCGCATCGCACTATCTTGCATAAAAATGAGATTGATGAAAATTGAACATTCGTGTATTGCTAAGTCAGGTAGTGAACCAACACAACAAACAAAACACAACTTAAAGAACAATTTGATAAACGAATTACAACAACTCGATAAGCAAAGAGCGTTAACTCGATAAACAAATCGCAACAACTCGATAATCAAAGAGCGACAACTCAATTAAACAAAACTAAAGAACTAGATAAATGAAGCAATTTCAACAAAACGAGTAAAACCGAACAACAGAACGCATCTGAAATAGAACAAGACACAAATTTCCAACCCTTCAACCACCTCAGGAGGACCAGAGGCTACTTGCTAGAGAGGAGGGGTGGCTGTTGGCCACCTACAGTGGTTGTAGGCCACTTAATGGATGTGTCGGCCACTTAAACTGGTCGGTCGGCTAGTAAGGCTAGGAACCTCCAGATTTTGGCCACCTGTCCTCCACTCAACCCTTATCTCTATAATGGTTCCAACTTCGTGGTTCTCTCATTCTAACTCAATTTTTGCTCCAAATGGAAGCATTTCTTGTCCGAAACCTCACAAGTTGGATTGCAAACTTGGACGGCTCGGAAAAGTTAAATTTTTGGGGTTTCAGAATAAATGCACTATTCACGCTGAGTCGCACCCCACTGCGTTTTCCATTCCTTCATGCCGCGGCTAGGTGTTGGAATCTGGTAACTCTTGTTTTTAGCTTTCGCGGGCAAGAGATGTGTCCTACTTTCGAAGATTTCCAAGCTTTGATGGAGTCTGAGCGCGATGAAGAGATCTTGCCCCAATTCTGCTTCGGCCACATCCAAGCCTTAGGCCGGATGTGCGGGCTCACTTTGCATGACGCTCGGTCTTTGATTTGCGACGGAGAATTGGACATCCTTAGCTTGATTCATCGGTTTTCTGATGCTGGTGACCGCGACGATCATCACTGGCAGGGTTTTCGGCGACATGCGCTTTGCTTGTGCATGTTGTCTCATTTCTTGCTTGCCCCAAGCCGGAGGATCTAGCGTCCATTTGATTGAGGTTGCCCAAGGGTTAAAAGAGGGCAAGAGCTGCATTGCCATGACACTAGCTGAGACGTTGATGGGTTTGGATGCTTTCCGTCGTCGGGAGACGACTAGCTTCGCGAGGAGTCCAATACTGCTGCAAGTAATGTTTCCTCACTTATCTCACATATATTTCTCACATCACTCAGCCTTCAGGCTCTATTTCTCTCTCAAAACCCTTTTCTCACTTTTCTCTCCACGTACACCTCTCTATTCTTTAATCTCTCATTTTTCATCCCTCCCGGATGTGGTTGATGGACAAGTTGAGAGTGGGGACTCATGCCCGCATATTCAGCTTGCGGCTATTTCTTCCGACAACGACTAATTGATGCTCCAAATGAGGGATGGTGGTGCCAATGGTTGTGCAGTCTATCCGCCGTCAACATTGCATGGCGCTGCCCTTGGCTTAACCTGCCGGCAATGAGTTACAGCATGTCTCACCAGCCGGGCATTCAGCTGATTGGGCTGACACACTGTTGTAGACACCCCATTTTTGACCGTTCTCAAGACTTGGACGTCATCGTTTGAACACTCGATGATCATCCATGCTTGTGTTCATTTTTGAGTTCTCGAAGGTCTCGGTCGCGCGCCTCGCCTCAAGATCTCTTAACTTGTCTGTTTTGTGCTTGGTTATGGACCAAGCACTTGTGTTTTTGCTTTTGAGGGAAGAGGGTGGCTTGTTGGCCATCCCCTCAACCCATCGGCCAAGGCATGAAGCCATCGGCCTTGTTTTCTTGCCATCGGCCAAAAGTGTTGGCCGATCGGCATTTTTTTGGTCGATCGGCACTTATGTTGGTCGATCGACCATATTTTCTAGCCGAACCCTGTTGATCTGCTTTATGCAGATATTTTATGCCAGCTGTCATAGCTGGCATGCACAATTCACATCCTCCATACACGTGTATGGAGCCATTTGTTTCAATTGCTTAGCTTGCTCAACAAGCTTAGGAATTGAACTTCTATAAAGAGGGAGCTCCTCCTCCCTTCTCAGGGGTTCAAAAAATTCAGTCTTGAGGGATAGATATACTTTTGTATCTATATTCTTTTGTTTGACCTTGTTTTGTGCTCTAAAGTGTTGTTTTGTCTTACTATTGTACACAAACACCTAGTAGAACACCATCCTCTTGGAGCTGAGGTCCCTTGAGGTTGATTTCAGAGTTCTTGGACTGGTTTAAGCTTGGAAAAGTTACTGGAGTTGTGTTCTTGAAGGTGTTCTTCAAGGGTGAGTTCCTTGCTTTTAAACCCCCATTCTTGCTTAAGCTTTTAGACCCTTTTGCTTATTGTTTTAAGCTTGACTCTAAACTACAATAAGTTCTGATTTTTGATGCTTTAGATCTTTGTTTAAGG
Source organism: Camellia japonica (assembly GCA_030407325.1). NCBI lineage: Eukaryota > Viridiplantae > Streptophyta > Magnoliopsida > Ericales > Theaceae > Camellia > Camellia japonica. Next base: position 131,207,988 of record JAPPVO010000002.1, on the reverse strand, counting down.
TCATTTTGAGGTTGGGGGTGATCTACCCCCGTCTTAGGCCTTGTTTTAGGCCATCCCTTTTGGCCTTTGTTCTTGGCTTTGCATGACCTTTCTACCATTGAAATCCAGAGGATTTTCAGTGGTGGAAAGGTAGTTTTGAGGTCTTAAATAGGAAAGGGTCATCCCCTCTCCTTGTTGTCTTGTATGCTAGTATAAATGGCTTATATTGGTAGCATGTTTGCTTAGCTTGTTTTAGCTTCATTTCAGTATGTATTAGGCTTTGTTTTGCCATGATACAACACTGCTTTTTCTTGGTTTTGTCACTCCATGCATACCTAATACATTTGTAGTGTAAATCACACACACTAGTCTTGTATGCTTCATGAAGTATCATGTCATTCTACCTATGTTGTGTCCATTTCAGCATGTTCTTGGGCTTATTTCACCATGTCATACCTCTGTTAGGGTTTGGTTTAATAGCTCCTTGCATGCTCCATGCACTTGTAGTGCATTTCCATGAAGTAGCCTAATGTGTCTCATGCATTTGGACCATCATTCTTGCATGATTTGGCTTAACTTTAAGAAGCTTTTATCCATGTTTTAGCATGCTCTAGCTCTGATTTGTGTTGTTTTAGTCATGCATGACTTGCTTTGTATAGCCATAAGGCATCCTAGCTTGTTAGCTTCAAGTGTCCAAGTCACTAGCATGCATTACTTGGCTCATTTCAATGATTTGGCATCATTTATAATATTATTTCAGTCCATGTTTCATGCTCATATACTTGCACCTATCACTCCTTTAATGCTTTAAAGAGTTGATGTCTTATGCCTCATGAATGGACCATTGTGTATGCCTCCATGCTTAGGTCTTTGGGATGCCATCTAAGTGGGTTTTTGGGCTTATTTTGACATACCATAACTCTGATTTTATTGGTTTAAGTCATGCCATGTGTGGTTGTAATAGGTGTAGTGTAACACCCCTTTTGTAGCCTTGCATGCCTCATGCTTTTGGTGTTGTGTTCTAGCTTGTGTTGGCTAGTTTCGAGCATGTTTTTGGTCTTGTATTGACCTGTCTTGGGACTGTTTTGATAGCCCTTGGCCCTTTGGGGCTTGCCTCGCATGGCCATGGTTTGAGTCCCTTGGCTAGTTTTAAGTTTTAAGCCTTCTTGCATGATTTGCTTGCTTTGATTGCTCAATTTGGCACCTTTCCATGTGTGATTTCAGAGCTTACCATATTTGTCACATGTCATATTTTTCCCCTTTTAAGTGTTCTTGAAAGTTGCCCTCCCATGCCTAGGTGATAGGCCATCACATGTGCATGTTTGTATGTGCTTTTGTCTATCATTTCCTAGCATTTTGGCCACTGATTTGGGCACGTTTAAGAGTTGTCCACTTTAGTTTAAGTCCATCTTTGCATGTTGTTGCATGCTTGTCTTGCATGTTGTTGCATGCTTGCTTCATTTTGCATGTTGTTGCATGCCATGCATGTTTACATGTTTAGGTTACATGTCTATTGCATATTAGATGCATTGCATGATCTTGTTGCATGCTTGAGTTGTTCGCATCATGCTTGCATGTTTGCATTGCATTATGTGTGCATCCCTTGCCTCTTGATCAAGCATGATAGAGGTTGGGGCCCCCTTATGTGTTTTGTGCATTTCATTTGAAATTGAATTGCACACTTGGCTCCTTTGGCCATCATGCATTGGAATGCGTGATTGGTGGCCCGAGGGTCGAGAGCTACACACCTTTGAGTCTCAAACATGATAAGGGGTGTAGCTGCAAACATTGTCTTGTAAATGTATTGCCATGCTCTGTTTGTCCTCTGCTGCAGCAAAAGAGCATTTTACAGGAAAAGATGGCCGATCGGCTATCTTTAGTACCGATCGACTACAAGTGTTTGGCCGATGGCTTCATATGTGGTCGATGACCCCTATTTCTTGGCCGATGGCCTCCCACAGTGCCCATGGGGTGAATCAGAAGTGTGTTGGGAATTTTCACACTTTACAGAGGTACAGAGCAGTGCAAACAGAGGCAACATGAGGCATGGCAACGGATTTTCGAGCAAAGCCGACCAAGCATGCATTTGTTCCTCTTCCCGAGGCTGCTTTACTGTTTTCATAGCTTAATTTATTTGTTTAATTAGTTAAGAGTTGTGTAATAATTAATTAGCTTGTAAGTTAGTTAATTAGTTGATTTGTATTATTCTTTCGGACCCTCCGTCGAGAGGGCCAATTGGTGTAATAAGCGTGCGTGTGTGTGATGCGTGTCTTCCAACCCCCATTTCTTTCTCCCTTTTACTTAACCGCTTACGATGGTTAGTTTTAGGGCATATTTTGATTAGCATCCTTATGCTTGCATGTTTGCATTCATCCATCTGTATTGCATGCACCAGGCTCGGCGCATCATATTACTACATTGTATTTCAATTCCAATTTGAATACATGCATCAAGTATTGCATCTCACATGCCATTTTAGAATAGCTGAGCCTATTCTAGTTGCATTTTGCCTGTGTTGCATTACCCATCTTAACATGAACTAGGATCATGCAATGATTACTAACTAGTTTTTATTTTGGCTCGGAGTACACTGTAAGTGTTTATGCTTTAGCATCTTCCATGTATGTGAGTGTTAACATGACAGCATGCTTGCCATGAGGCTAATTGCTTATGTGATATAACTGCCTGAATGCCTGTGGATGAAGGTTGGATTGCTTGAATTGGAACAATTCATTGAAATCCGCATTTTAGCCTACTTGCGAGTAGCAAACTTCAAACTATTTCCAAACGGATATGCAATGCTTTGTTCCAAATTAGGTCATCTAGTCTATACTTGTGTGTTGTGCGCATCACAAAGTAATTCTAGCTAATTAACCGGAATAAGAACGCATGTGTTTTCATAAACAAGATATCATACTTAGTACAGGCCGATCTTTGATCGGGCGAGCGGGGGTGCTCATTGCATGACCTTCCCCAATCGTACCCAAGTTCCCGAGCCGAGGCAACTTTGGTGATGACAGACACGTGGCCTTAGGCAATGAGTCAGGGTTTCCTAAATTTCCCCAAAAACAAAATATTTAGGTGGCGACTCTGTATCTGGCAAAGCAGTCCATGTTTGGCACTTCTTTACAAAAATTAGTTTTCCAAAAACGATTTGCTGGATTTGGACTCTTTGGTGATTTATCGGTCTTGCATTGCACTTTGCAAGACTACTGTAGTATGCTAGAGAACAAACGAGATTTCGCGCCTTCGCAAAGCGCGAAGCTTCGGGAGTCCTCAGGGCGCATCCACAACTGTGTCTTTTACTTCCCATTTTGATTCTGGCGCCAATTTGGACATGATCAGACTTACTCGGAAGAGGGGATAGAGTATCCAGCTTCATTTCCGATCTGAGGCTCGCAACTAGCTCGATATGCCACAACATGGAGAACAAGAGAACTTCTGGCCCCGGCTCCCACTTTCAGTTGTGCCCTTTCTGGCGAACGCATTGCCTAGCTTGAAGATGAGGCACAAGCTGGGCCTACTTTGGTATCAGAGGCTTCCATAAGCTCTAGGAGGGGACTCAGGAATACCTGACTGTGCCCCGAGTTTATTTGCTTTAATTAGTACTTTCAAGTTTTCTTTATGAATGTAATAAAAAACAACTTTAATTTGTATTCAAGAGTAGGAGAACTCTGTACTGAAATCAATGAAATTGAAGGTTGTGCGTACTGAAAACTTTCCGTTTGGTCCAAAAATGGTCTAAGTCGTAAAAAAATTATATTGAACAAACTCAACTTTTATTAAAACTTTTCAAAACCATTTTCGATATGGATCAAAACTAGACAAGCCTGAGATCTATCCTCGAGATGCACAATCCTGAATCCCAACAACTGGAAAGTTGCCCCTAGTCTGAATTGCACTACACTGGAGATCACAACCGAGCTCTTGAATGCCAAATGGACAAAGATGACCAACATAATCACACAGACAAAGTTGATTTGGAAGTGTTTATGGCTCGACTTCAGAATGAAGTTGCCTACGTATCCCAAAGATGGGAATCAAGCCTTACGTAGTTTGGTTCAGGTTCACTCGTGTATTAACACTCTCCTTTTGCACTCTAACTTTTGCCAAGGCCGCCCTTTCTGGGTTTTCAACCTTTCGAGCTCAGTTTTTATTATTTCAAATTTTTCATGATCTAACTTTTGCCTAGGTCGCCCTTTCGGGTTTTTAGCCTAGCAAGCCACTCAGGGATAATATTTCTTCAACCTATCGATGTTGATCGGCTGGGAGAACTCAAGGCCATCTATGTCCATCAAAACGACAGCTCCACCCGACCAGATTGACTTGATGATGTAGGGACCAGTCCAATTGGGTCTGAACTTGCCCCTAGGGTCATGGATGGGAGCTCGGTAGTCTTTAAGCACCAAATCTCGCTCTTTTAAATTCCTGGACTTAACCTTCTTGTTGAAAGCCCTGGCAATTCTTCATTGATAACCCTGGACGTGATACAGTGCTTTTAGCCTCCTCTCGTCAAACAGCATGAGTTCTTCGAACCTGCTTTGCTGCCAATCTGCCTCAGCTATCTGGCACTCAGCCATAACCCTCAATGACGGAACCTCAACTTCGATAGGCAAGACAACCTCCATCCCATAGACCAAGGAATACGGAGTTGCCCCAGTAGAAGTTCGAATTGAAGTCCGGTTGCCCCAAAGAGCAAATGGCAGCTTATCTGGCCAGTCCTGTAGGTTTCCACCATCTTCTGTAGGATATGCTTGATGTTCTTATTGGTGGCCTCAACAGCTCCGTTGGTTTGCAGCCAGTATATGGATGACTTATGAAAAGCCACGTTGTATTTCTCCAACAAGTCGATCACCTCCTTCTTGAAGTGGGAACCATTATCCAAAATGATCTCATTCGGGACCCCATAGTGACAGATGATGTTGTTCCTGATGAACTTTGCAACATGCGATGCCTTCAACACTGCGTAAGATTGGGCTTCAACCCACTTTGTAAAGTAGTCTATTGCTACCAGAATATACTCATGCCCGTTTGACCCCTTCAAAGTGGCAGCCCCAATCACATCACTCCCCCAAACTGAAAACGGCCACGGTGAAGTCATGTTGTATAGCTTTGACGGTGGAATGTTCATGCGGTTTGCATGGATCTGGCATTTGTGGCATCGCCGAACAAAGCCAACATATTCCTCCTCCATGGTTGACCAATAGTAACCCTATCTAAGGATTTTCCGGGCTAGCATCACCCCACTCATGTGTGCTCCACACTCTCCTCCATGAATGGCCTCCATCAGGCGCTTGGACTCTTCAGCATTAACACACAGCTTATGCATACTGAGGTGACCCCGCTTGTACAGTTTACCCCCGCAGACGATGAACTGAGCAACCATTCTTCGAATTGCCCTCTTATCTTTGGCATTTGCCCCTGGTGGATACACCTCCTTTTCCAAGAAGTTCCAGATGTCGTAATACCAGGGGTTCTGATCTTGTATCTCATCTATGGCAGCAATCAGCTCGTAGGCCAGCACGAATTTATGTTCAATGATGATCGGACGCATCCGGACTCCAAAAGGGATGTCTATCATAGAAGATAGAGTTGCTAAAGAATCAGCGAACCTATTGTTCTCTCTTAACAGATGAGCGAAGTTTAGTTTTTCAAACCGAGGAATCAGCCTGTCCAAGGTCTGGTGATAGATTCTCATCTTTTCTTCTTTTACTTTCCAATCTCCTTTAGCTTGATATACAACAAGGTTCGAGTCCCCGATGACATCCAACCATTTTGCCCCTAGTTCCAGGGCGGCTTCTAGTCCAGCAATACATGCCTCATACTCTGCCTTATTGTTCAATACTTTGAACCGGAGTTTGAATGCTAAGGGTATGCAGGAATTGTCGGGTGCTATTAGCAACACCCCTATCCCATACCCGTACTGGTTTGACACTCTATCAAAGTACATCATCCAGGTCTCTTCTTCAACATGCAGAATGGCCTCGTCTGGGAACAGATACTCAACTGCTTCATCCCCTTCCACTGGGTGATCGGCTAGGAACTCCGCTACCGCTCTCCCTTTCACTAACTTGCGCGTCATGTACTTCAGATCAAATTCGGAGACAAGAAGCCACCAACGAGCTAGCCTACCCGTAAGTGCTGGTTTCTCAAAGAGATATTTGATGGGATCTAATCTTGAAACCAGTATTACAGAGTGAGCTAACAGGTAGTACCTCAACTTCCTGGTAGCCCATACCAAGGCAAGACAAGCCTTCTCCAGCGGAGTGTAGCGGATCTCGTAATCCAGCATTTTCTTACTCAGGTAGTAGATAGCCTTCTCCACTTTGTCCTTAGATTCTTGCACAAGCATGCAGCCCATTGTCATTTCGGTCACTGATAGGTACAGAATCAACGGTTTCCCCGGCTCCGGCGACGACAACACAGGTGCGTTCTGTAAATATTGCTTGATCTGCTCAAAAGCTACTTGGCATCAATCATCCCATTAGAACTTCTTTCCTTTCTTCAGGAGACCAAACAGTGGTTCACAAGTCAAGGTTAATTTTGCAATAAACTGCCTTATGAATTGCACCTTACCCAGAAAGCATTGCACCTCCTTTTCAGTCCTCGATGGAGGCATTTCTAAGATGGCCTTGATTTTGGAAGGATCGACTTCGATACCCCTTTGATCAAGAACCCCATCATTTTTCATGTTGTAACACCAAAAGTACATTTCTGAGGATTCAGCCGCAACCAGTACTCTCTGATCCGTTGGAAAAATTTCTGCAATGCGGTGTAGTGGCCCTCTCTTTCCTTGGATTTGACAATCATGTCGTCCACGTACACCTCAACCTCTTTGTGGATCATGTCATGTAGGATCATGGTCGCAGCTCGTTGATATGTAGCCCCAGCATTATTCAACCCAAACGGCATCACCCTATAACAGTAAGTTCTCCACAGGGTGGTGAAAGCAGTCTTCTCCCTGTTTGCGGGTGCCATCAAAATCTAGTTTTAGCCTAAAAACCCATCCATGAACGAGAGCAGCACATGCCTCGCAGTAAAGTCCACTAATTCATCGATATGCGGCAGACGAAAGTCGTCCTTCGGACTGACTTTGTTCAAGTCCCTAAAGTCCACACATACCCGAATTCTGCAGTCCTTCTTCGGCACTGGAACTATGTTGGCCAACCAAGTCGAATACTCAGATACTAACAGGAACCCTGCGTCGATCTACTTGGTGACCTCTTCTTTGATTTTCAAAGCCCAGTCTGGGCAAATCCTTCGGAGCTTCTGCTTGATAGGTCGGGCCTCTGGGTCAAAAGGGATATGGTGCTGTACAATCTCAGGATCGATTCCAGGCATGTCTTCGTAGGACCACATGAAAACATCTTTGAAATCTTTTAATAAAGCAACTAAGCGCTCGCGTTCCTCCGAAGACAACGTGGACCTGATCTGGACCAGCCGCGGTCCTTCTCAGTACCAACAATAATTGAGGTGATTTTATCAACCAAAGGTTTTACAAACCTCTCCTGCTCTTGATCAAGCAAATGTTTCAAAACCAGAGGAATTTCTTCCTCGTCATTTTTATCAAAATTTTGAAAGTCCTGATTAATGCAATAAACTAAAGGCACAGAAAAGTACTCAGAAGCCACAGCCGTACCATTCTCATTAATAACATCTAGTCCATCTGATCCTTCGGTTACAACAGACTCAAAGGAAAAAGAAAAAGACGACCTGGACAGGACAATGGCATCTGGGTTATCACCCCTAAGAATACTGGACTCAGACTCAGAAGAGCTGCAATCTGATTCCGACTCCACAAACTCTGTGGAATTAGATTCCAGCTCACTACCTGACCCGAAACTGCTTGACAAAAAGCCTTCCTCATACTGCCAAACGAGGGAATGTGCGATGGATGCATCCTGAATGCCAGAAAATGGGCCCACAGCCGCTTCATCTCCGATCATGGAAATTGAGAAGTTATCCCCCAAGCACTCTGGTAAGATTTGAGGATCTGAGAGGAGACAAGCCAGTGCTAGCCCCATCTCAATTTCTGTGCTCTCGGAACCTTCCTCCTTGCACTACTCAGCCTCAGCTGGTGAGTCTGTCTACTCTTCGGTAATTTCATCCCCCGACAACTGAAGGTCAAAAAAGATCTCAAAACCCGGCAAGCGCCGCCTCTCTGAATTCAACCATGGCTCCGGAAAGCCGCAAAACGGGAAGTCTTCCCCCTCCCGAACAAAGCGTCCGTTTAGGGTTCCCTGGATAGGTCTGTGTACCAACTCGTAGTGCTTCCCAGCTTTCTTAGCCTTGGCTCTTCCGGTCATTTCCCTTCCTTTCCTAGCCCAATCCTCTTTGGTAGGCAGATAACCTAAGCCAAAGGTATATGGGTTGGGTGGCACTTCGGCCAATGCTGTGACGCCCTTCCGGCCACATCATCCCAATCTCATCCCGGGCATGTGTTGAAGCTTGTTCATAAGGTAGACAGATTGTGCGCTGACGTACAGTCCCTCATCAACAACTAGCATATCCTGTACAACCCGGGCCTCAGCTAGAGTGAATCCTGACAGAAAAACATCCTTCGTGCCGTGCTCAATCTCCAGAACTGGTGTAAAAACCTCTGGCGGTGGATGTATGGAAGAATTCCCAAAAACAATTGCCACTCCTTTCCCTTGGGGGTATTTTAACATCTGGTGTAAGGTGGAAGAGACGGCTTTCGCTTGGTGTAGCCACGGCCACCCAAGGAGTAGGTTGAAGGTGGCCAGAACATCCAAGACATGGAACTCAATGTCATGCTGCCCCGGGCCAATCTTAGTCTTGATCCGTACAGTCCCCATCACCTCCTGACTGGTGTTATCATAGGCCCGTATCACCTGGGCTGTAGGCACGAAATTTGCGGGCTTCAACCCGATAGCATACGCCGTTCTCGACGGACATACATTAATTGTGGATCTCGTGTCGACCAGGACCACCAGTATCCACTTTTCTCTACACTCCACAGAGATACACAACGGCTTGGTATGATTGGAGCCCTCAGGCGGTAGTTCTTTGTCGCTGAAGGTTAAGGTTAGGGAAGCTCCACCCGGGAAAACCAACCCTACCAACTGCTCGGGTGTTGTATCAATTGAAAGCTTAGCCCTATCCATGGCTGTAAGGACGGCTTGTCTGTGAACCCTCGAAGCCACAAGCAGTCCCCAGATGGAGATGTCTGCTTGAATTTTCTTTAGCTGTTTCAGCACAGCTTCCTCCTCCAGTAGTTTTTCTTTCTGCCTCTCTGCTTCTTTGTCTTTCCTGGATGCCTTCGGCTGGTCCAAATGTGGGGGCTTGAAGTACCGCCCACTCCTGGTCATATAGTCAACCTCTTCGATATACCAGGTATCATCCGGTTGATTCTGCCCCCAGTCCACATTAGTGTGGGCAAGACGTAAGTCATCGTCTTCCCACCACATCCCATCGGCCACCAACAGACAGTTGTCCGATTCCGCTACAGCTGTTCTTGTGTTTTCAACACACTCGGCCCCCTCAGGTGCCTTGGCATTTCTAGCCCTATTGTCATTATCAAACTTCTCTTGCTCAAACCTCTTTAATTTAGCCTCCTGTTCGGCGTCTGCTGTGCACAAATTGCCCAAATCCTGAGCAAAATTCTTCACACCGGTGCTCTCCAGCGATTCTTCCTGATTCTTGGCCATTCCGGCCACTGTAGATGCTCCCATTTCTGACGGTCCCTATTCCGACCGAGACACCTCAACAACATCCAGCTCGTCACTGAGCGACCCGGTGGTATCTGCTGATCCATTCAAACCAAACTAGTTGACGCTCGCATCCCCCGGATCCTGCTCATTAAAGAACTGCAAATTGGCAATGTCCTCCTCCAACTCTGCTAGGTCATCTAGCCCCTGACTCGGTCCATCCTCCCAAACCACACTGATCTCTGCCCCGATTGGAAACTCTGCCCTTGAGTTAACCTGATCCACTGACACAATAAAACCCCATGGGCTGTATGTTTTCTCAGTAAAGCTCCCAGATCCCTCAGGTTCTGAATCAATACTCCCACTCTCCTCCAAAGTTAGGCCAGTTCTGTCCTTGACAGTCACCACCACCGGCTCGGGTTGGGTTTGGGAGATGTCCACCGTGCACAGGTATATGCTTTCGGGGATGAACACCTCAGACTTGGGTAGATGGGAGGGTGTGATGTATATGCTTGGGTCATATGGCATGGCCGCGGTTTGGATCAGGTTGATATGTTTGGGTGGTGGAGCTCGGTTATGTGATGGGAATGGGTTGGTGGTGACATTTGGCTTGTCAGGAGGCGCAATCACCTTGTTGTCAATAACACCCTCTTGGGCTGCTCTCTCTCGTGGTCAATCAGACCTTGCTTTATGGCATCCTCAATCTGTACCCCAACCTCGTGTAAATCAGCAAATGTGGGAAGGGGTAAGACGATCATTTTTTGCATAAGCTTGGGTTGAAGGTTGCGCACAACCATTCTTATCTGATCTATCTCAGCTGGCCTGGTGATCATCATAGAAGCTTTGGCTCTCCAACGGGTTACGAAGTCAGAGAAGCCCTCTTTCGGCTCTTGCCTAGTTGTCTCAAGATCACGGGTTGTGACCTCAATCTGGGTATTGTATGAATATTGTGCGACGAAGGCCTCGACCATCTCCTCCCAACTTCGTTTCACTAAGTCCTCCAGTTTGGCGTACCAGATAGCCACGATACCCGATAGGGTCCGCCCAAAAAGGGAGAGCTTCTGTAATCTTATCAAGCCCATTGGGCGCAAAACATCTGAAAACAACCTCAGGTAGACCATGGGATCTCCTGACCCGTCAAAACTGTCGATGTGAGGCATCTTAAACCTGTCTGGCAACGTCACTGCCAAATCAGTATATCCATTTTCAATGTTCGGGATGGAGTTGACTCCCTGGGCTCGCTTGAACAGCTTTTCAAGCTTACTGACTTTTAGTGCGGTTGGATCCACCACAAATTCAAACGGTGTATCCACTGGATTAGCCGGTGCTTTGGACTGCTGAAGTGGGATTGGCAGTGGGACTGGCCCTGTCAGAACATCCATATTTTCCTGGACGTGAGCCGCCTCCCCGAGTGTTGGAACCATAGGTGGGGTGGGGGTGGATGCGAAGCAGACGCTCCGGCTTGTTGGGGTTGCTGCTACTGCTGAAGTCTGGCAATTAGTTCTGCTTGTTGAGCCTCAACTTCTACCTGATAGGTGGTAATCTCTGCCTGGCGGGCAGCATCCCGCTGCATGGCTTGCATGGTCTCCTGGAGCTGACGCATCATGTCCTCCATACTGGCCATAAGGTGCTGATCTGACTGAACAACAGGTGTATCTCTCTCTACGGTAAAAACGGAAACCTCAGTCCGACTACACACTGGTGGGGTGGACAATGACCGCTGATCTGGTAACCGCTGTACTGATGAACTGTGCCTAACTGACCTCCGTCTAGTAGCCAGGGGTAATGAAAAGAACACTGCTTGTCCGTCAACTAGATCCTCAGATCGATGAAGCCTTCTATCTCTAACCCAGAGTGCTTTGGGAGAAACTGCCTCTTCGGAAGCAATGATGCAATACTACCTTGCAAAAAGATAAATAAAGCAAAATAAGAAAACAAACAACCAGAAAAATGGACAGCATTTCGGCTTAAAATAAAGGCAACACACAGTTGGTATTGTAAGTTGAACACACTGTTCTCAACACTGATCGCTGCCCCCAAATCACTGCCTCAAATCTGAAATCCCCAAATACTGATGCCTGCAGGCCTGATAGCCAGACTTGTAAACTGATACATACAACCCTGTAGAGACACACTCTGACAGCACATACCAAGCAAGTGAGAGCCAAAACACGCCCATGTCGGGGTAGGGTTACCCTGTCCTAGTTTTGTCAGGAGCTAGGGTTTCACTATGCACGCATACGGTTTCAAACAACCTACATTCAGGTAAGCAACCTGCCCTAGTTTGGAATGGTCACTATGGTTTCCGATATGCAACTAGGCCGAATGGTCGAAAAGGGTGCCTCAGTAAAAACCGAGGTTTGTGCTCCCATCGTGGCAGAGCCCATAACCGGTCCGCCTTATGGCACACTTTTCCAAGTAAGCCTCTGGCGTACCGTTCAGGAATAGGAGATGGCAAACACGGTGTCCTAGGCGCACCAATGCAAATGCAATGCAAAGAAACACATAAGTGTAGACAAAACAACATATCATGAGTTCGAGTCAAGTTCTCTAAATCCCCAGCAGAGTCGCCAAAAACTGTAGACCGCTGAAACACGCACCGCGCGTGAGGGCGTGAATTGGGTTCTAGCTACTACTGTTCGGACTCCTGTCACGATTCTAAATCTAATCTCACAAAGTGCAATGTAAGACTGATAAATCACCAAAGAGTCCAAATCCAGCAAATCATTTTGGAAAATCGATTTTTATCAAATAGCGCCAAACATGGACTGCTTTGCCAGATTTCAGAGTCGCCACCTAAATGTTTTATTTTTGGGAAATTTAGGAAACCCTGACTCGTGCCTAAGGCCACATGTCCGTCATCACCAAAGTTGCCTCGGCTCGAGAACTTGGGTATGAGGGGGGAAGGTCATGAAATGAGCACCCCCACTTGCCCGATCAAAGATCGGCCTCTACTAACATGATATGTTGTTTTTGAAAATACATGTGTTCTTATTCCGGTTATTTAGCAAACTTACTACGTGATGCGCACAGCATACAAGTATAGACTCAATCACAAAAATTGGAACAAAACAACTCATGTTTGTCTTTTTGAAAATGGTTTGAAAGTGCTACTCGCAAGTAGGCTAAAGCGCGGATTTGCCACCCTCAAGTGGGCTTAGAAAAACATGATTTTGCCACTTCAAGTGGGCTTAAAACTCACAATCATCGAGTTGTTCCAATTTAGGAAATCAAGCCTTCACCCACAGGCATTCATGCAGTTAAACACATAAGCAAAGAGCCTCATGGTAAGCATGCTATCATGGAAATCAATTACACACATGCAAGGATGCTAAAGCATAAACACTCACCGAGTACTCCGAGCCAAAACAGAAGCTAGTTAGTAATCGATGCATGATCCTAACTATGTCAACAATGCCTAATGCAACACATGCAAAATGTAGCTAAATAGGCTCGGCTATTCTAAGATGGCATATGAGTGCAACACTCGGTAACATGCTTTGAAACACGTATTCAAGTAAGTATTGAAATTTAATACAGTTTGAATGATGCGCCGAGCCCGGTGAATGCAAGACAAATGAATGATGCATGCATGCAAAGCATAAGGTATGCTAATTGAAATATGCCCTAAACTAACCATCAAAAGCAGATAAGTAAAAGGGAGAAAGAAATGGGGGTTGGAAGACATGCACACACACACGCACCCTTATTACAACATTTGTCCTCTCGACGGAGGGTCCGAATAAATAGGCTAAGCTACGCTAAGCTAAGCTACTTATTACAAAACAAAACTAATTAACTATTCTAGTTAACTAATTAGTTATTAAAACACATCTCAATTAGCTAAGTACATTAACTAATTAAGTACAAAACCGACGAATTAACTAGTTAATCAAAGCAATTAAAAGGAGCCTCGGGGCGAGGAATGCATGCATGCTCGGTTGCTTCTTCCTGAAATCTCGTCGCCTTGCCACCGATTGTCTCTGTTTGCGTTCACTTTGATTCTGAGCACCAAACCCATTCCCAGTCTGTTTCTGCTCCAGAACCAGAACAACCTTGAACCATCTTCAGGTTGGTGGACTGACGGCCACCAGAGGAGGCTGTAGGCCACCTGTCGGCCACTTAAGTACGCTGTAGGCCACTTAAAGTGGCTAGTCGGCCACTTCCTCTGGCCGGTCGGCCAGTTGCTTCTGCACACCTCCATTTTGCTGCAAACAGAGTTCAACAATGGCAAAGCAAGGCATTTGCAGGGCATGTGTGTACAACCACCCTCCTTATCATTTCTCAAGCTCAAAGGAGTGCGGTACTCGGCTCTCGGGCCACCAACCGAGCATCGCAATGCACAACGGCCGAGAAGCCGAGTTTGTACAAGTTAATGAATGCACAAGTAACACACAAGACTCGAGAGGCCTCCACCCTGTCATGCACAATCAAGGGGGATGGCGACTAAGAAATGAGGCACGTTTCGTCACTTCAAGTACGAAACATCCCTCGTTTCTCGTGTTTGGATTAACGTCCGATCCAAACACATGCAATGCATCACACATGCAAACAACATGCTTATCTATCAATGCTAGAGTGGCATGCACAAGGCTCTATCATATAAGCAATGCATGCATGGCATGTTTAGAAGCTAGGGCATCAAAGCTAGTGAAGTGTATTACACATGAGGAATGCACTACAATGCTCAGATGATCAAACCACACATGGACAGACCTACATCATGCCAAAACAGTGGCACAATCATGCTGGAAATGAAACACCAAAAGCTACAACAACATGCTCATGCATTGGCTCGCAAGCTAGGCATTAAACACAACTTTCAAACACAATGAAGGAGTGATAAACAAGAGAGTATGACAGAGATGTAAGCACTGAAATTGCATACCAAAAGATGCTATATCATGCAAACAACACAAGTATGGCATGCTTAGAGGACTCAAGCATAAAGGCTAGTGAAGTACGCAATGCTAGGACTATGCAATGCTATGCACAAACAACCAAACCAGCCCTAAACAAACCTCATGCATGCCAAGACAGTGGCAAGAGCATGCTCAAACTAAGGCTCAAAAGAGTAGCAAATCATGCTCCTTTGGTAGCTCACAAATAAGGCACAAAGGCACAACTCTTAAAAGCTCTCAAGGAGTGAAAGAAGTGAGAACATGACACGTGTATATGCTCTGAAATTACATGCTAAATGATGCCAAAATGTGCAACCATCACAAATATAGCATGCTAAGGTGCTCAAAACTCAAGACTAGCTAAGGCACTTGCACCATAGCCATATCAAGCAAGCCCCAAAGGACCAAGATCACTCAAAACAGTTCTAAGGCATGTCAAAACAATGCTAGAAACATGATGGAGTGTAGCCAAAACAAGCTAGAATGGTAAGCCAAAACACTAAGCATGCAAGGCTAATGAGTGGGATTACACTACAAGTACCAAAACCAAGCAAGAGGTGACTCCATCAACCAAAATCAGAGTTGTAACATGGTAAAATGAGATCAAAAACATGCTGAGATGGTAGCCCAAAAGCTTAGGCAAGCATGCATGCAAATTAGCCCATGATCAAGATATAAGGCACAACTCTCCAAAAGCATTGAAAGAGGGAAACATGTGAGAGTATGTCTACACTACATGCACTGACATCATGTGAGAGATGAGGCCAAAGCATGCAAACAACTCAAGTAAAGCATGCTAGAGACTTTGAAACTCAAAGCTAGTGAGCAAGATTGCACTATGGTTATACAAAGCAAGGCATGCATGACCAAAACCACTTAAAACAGAGCTTAAGCATGGAAAAGCATGAGTAAAAGCTTGCTAGAGCAGAGCCAAAACATGCTAAAATGATAGGCCAAAACATCAAGTGAGCTAGGCTAGCATGCAAGATTGCACTACAAGTGTGTGAAGCATGCAAGAGGCAACCAAACCAACCCAAAACAGAGTTATATCATGCTAGAATAAGGCCTAAAACATGCTAAGATAGAGCCTCAAGAAGGTAGAAAAACATGCCAAAGTGTTAAGCCAACAACACATGCAAACAAAGCACAAAAGGGGGGGAACCACCCCCATCCATTTTAGGTCTCAAAACACACAGTGGTGAAAAGGCCAAATAAAGATGATCTCAAAGGCCTTAAAGGGTAGCTCAAAACAAAGCAAAATAAGGCACAAAAAGGGGGTAGACAACCCCTAACTCAAACAAGGCCTCAAACAAACATCTTAAACACTTAGAAACAAGAGTTATTATAGTTGAGAGTAAGGCCTAAAAGAGCATGCAAGGATGGCCAAATACTTAAGCAAAACAAAGCTTAAAGAGGGTAACTACTCACCCATGAAGAACCACAGCAAAATAGCAAACTCTGAGGCAAAAACTAGCTTAAAGCCACTCAAATAAAGCTTCCAAGTACCTCAGCAACAAGAAGAAGGTGTTTGGGTAGGTTTTTGTGTGCAAAAGTATGAAGAAACAACAGTTTAAGGCACAAATATATATATATATATATATAGAGAGAGAGAGAGAGAGGAATATAGAGTGAGAGTAAACTTTTTGCTCTTCAAAATTTCTGAACCCTGGAAAGGGAGAGAGAGCCTCCCTCTTATAGAAATCCAAGTCTCAAGCTTGTTGGACAAGCTAGAAGCTTGGTGCAATCCCTCCATACATGTGTATAGAGGATGCATTCTGTGCTCACCAGCTGGCACAGCTGGCAATAAAAATATCTACAAAAGTAGAAAAATGGCCGTAGGCCACTTCAAGTGGTCTATAGGGGGAAAAAGTGGCCTACAATCACCAAAAATGGTCGACAGCCTCTTCCCCTCCCTCTTGGAAAGGAATAACAAGGTATGGCACAAAAACAAGCTAAAAGGAAGAGATCCAAGAGGCCACAAGGCAAGGCACTCAACCGGAAGCCCCGAAAACTAGCCTACGGGCCACTACAAGTGGCCTACAAGAGGAAAAAGTAGCCTACAGCTACAAAAAGTGGCCTACAAGCCTCTCTCTCTCTCTCTCTCTCTAGGTAAGGGCACCAAGGCATGGCCCCAAAAACAAACCAAGAAGAAGAGAGAGTTAAGAGGTCCCGAGACAAGGCACTCAGCCGAAGGCCCCGGAAACTCGAAACGACCACAAACATGGGCAATCATCTCGTGCACAAACGATGACGTCTGAGTCTTAAGGTCGGTCAAAATGGGGTGTCTACAGCCCTAAGCACACGTCTGTTTTAAGTTCAACATTTCGCAGATTGAAGGAGATATGAGATATGAGCAAAGTTAACTTTACCATGGAAGACGACTTTAATAAAACTGGGAAATACAATTACAAATAATTGTAATCATAAGATTAAGATCCAAAACTCTGTTGACTAGCAAATATTGAATCCGAAGAAATTAATTTAATTACAATAAACCAAAACCAAAGAACTGTGATCCACAAAACCAGATCAAACGCAATTGTGAACAAACAAACCAACAAAAATTGAGCAGCAAAACATTGGAATTGAATAAAAAAAGTGTATGATTATACTGTAAAAAAAAAAGCAAAAAAAAAAAACAATGTATTCTGAGCTACAAAACCAGATCAACTACAGATACGAACTCAATATAGAATGAGAATAAATCAAAACTAACAAGCTACAACTTCAAAGGAAGAAGCCTAACACAATCCCTAGAAAAACCCTTAGTTTCACCATTATCACTGCCTACAAAATTTGCACACTGAATCGATAGAATACTTGGGAGAGTGAAGGTTCGGCTCAAACTATCTCGATTGGCAGAGGTAACTACGCTGGGGCAATTACAGTAGAAAAAATTGGGGCCGAAGTCATAGTAATCATCAAGGGAGAAGCAAAGGTCGGAGTTGGGATGGTGTATGGTTTGAAGGAAGCGGTTCTAATTGAAGAGTTGTCGGAAGGGTTTGAGAGTGTTAGGGTAGCAGAGTTATTGGAGTAGGAGGGGGTCGAGGTTGAGAATGGGGAACAGGAAGAAAGGCATTAGTGGGAGTGGCAGAAGAGGGATTTCGGCAGAAGGTGGTGGTGGAAATTAAAAGGGCAAAAGCAGAGGGCGTGGTGGTAGCGGTGGTGGAGAAAAGAGTGGAGATGGAGTGGAGGGTGGTTTCGGAGATGTGGATGAGGTGTTTGAGTGTTGAAAGAGTGGTTGGGAGATAGGGAGGCTGCAACAGAGGCAGAGGTGGCGATGGTGAAGTGATTGAGTTGGTCTTGGTGGTGGAAGAAGGATGGTGGTGGAGATGAGAATAGAAGAAGTTAGGGTTAGGGTTAGGGTTAGGGGGTCAAGGAAGAAAGGTGTGGTATGGTGGTGGAGATGGAGGATTCATCCATGTCTCTTCTTCTTCGTTGCCCTCCTCAATGCACAGAAAATGCTTCTTTTTTTTTTCTTTTTTTTTAAATTTTTTTAAGATTGATGTTGAGGCTAAAAAGTTGGGCTTTTGATTATTTTTTTCTATTTTTTTAAAAAAAATTTGGTGTTTAGCGCTCAAATTTTTATTTTGGTGCTATTTTTTTTTTTCGGTCGTTCCTTTCATGACAGCAATTGCACGTCGTGAAAAGTTTAATATTTTAAACAACTGGCTTTTTGGGCATCATGGAAAGTGTAATTTTTAACGGCTGAATTTTTGTGCGTCATGAAATGTTCAATATTTTTAACAGCTGGTGTACGCTTGTTGTGTATAGTTGATGTATTTATGACATGCCATAAAAAGTTTTATTATTTACAGCTAACATTGCAAGTCGTAAAAAAAAAATCATTGCTATTAGCATTCACGACATGCGCTATAGACACGTCGTGGTTGAGAAATTATTTACGACATGCCAAAAAAGCAAGTCGTAAAAATGAGAAACCACGGCTTGCATTTACTGTATGTCGTTGATGTGAGGCCGTAAAAATCCAATTTTGTTGTAGTGCATATTCCATTTACCTCTCCTTGAACTATTCTCCAAGGAACAAGTGTCCAATACTACAAGAAGCAATTAAGGAAATATGAGTTATAATTACATCTTTGATCCAGTCATAATCTCAAGAATTAAAGATAAATTTGATCACAATGTCATTTTCTGTCAAAACTAAAGTTAGGGTTTCAATAATTTTGGAGCTTTCACTCTATTTTCACACACATATATATATATATAGCTTCTCAATGTCAATAATCATACTATATAAAAGATTGAGTAAAACTCCAACAATAATCAAATAAAATTCCCTTTTTTGTCAAATACAAGTTTTACCTCACTCAATCTTTAAATCAAGTCTTATATTTACAACCATACCATATAAACATCTTCAAATCATAGAGATACTAAGTTAAAAGTAACTCTACCTTAAGCAAAGAGCAAGTAAGCCAAGCTTCTAGGAGAATTCTTCACAAAAACAAAATTCAATCGGTAAGAAGAATGATCTTCACGTGTACTTCACTCCTTGCAAGTGATTTGGGCCTAGGTCTTAGAGAAATGAAAGATATTGGGTTAAGAAATCTAGGGTTTTTGGAAAGAGAGAGAAAAGAAAACAAATGAGAAAGAAAAATGTGAAGAAATAATCTGAAATGTGCCTTTTTAAAATGCTGATTTTGCACAAACCGCTCAAGCAGTCCACTCCCACCTGCAAAAATACTGGATGTTCTCCATCTTCGCTCAAGCGGTCACCTGGAACAAAATGTCACAAGAAAATAGAGAACCCGTTACAATATAATTCCAAAATAATATCAACATGTATTTCCATGTTTTACCGGCCACAAGCACAGAACACAAATGGTGCATCACTCGTATCACAGCACATATACTTAAAAAAACGATCAATAACATCACATAAGAAAAATCCGGCTTCGTCAAGCCACAATCGTCTACTTTACCAGGCACTAGTTGGAGAGAACTTAGAACCCATCATTCTCATTCGAAGCGCAAACCACTTTACCAAGTGCTAATCGGAAGGAATTTGGAACCCCTATATATAGCACTTTCATCACATATCTCATCATTTCCATTTACATACCAATCAACATAATACATAACTTGTGAAGTTTCAATTCATCTAATTTTCAAAGTCATTCTACAAGCAATGCAATCCTCCATCGATTGACGAAACAAATATTTGTAAGCAATGTATAAAACATAATTCTACCGGTGATACATTTTTTGGTACAATTTCCAATACAATTGAAATAAAATTCATAGCTCTATCATCAACACATTAATTTAACATTCTCAAAACCAATCATAATTTTCCAACATTTCCGGTCAAATTGTATGTTATAATTCCACTTCTTATTTTCCCATGTTACTTGGACATTGGCAACCAATACTTATTCCCATATATTAACTTTGTCATCTCTAGTCATCAATAGCTATAACCTTAGCCAATTTAACCCATTTTTTCAATCATATTCCCCATGTAACACTTATGCAAATTTTTGTTCAACCGAGCAGTGGAGTTACCGCTCAAGCACTCTGTTGGGACTTCTAGTACTTTGTTTTGCAGTTAGAAATATTGGGAGTTTGATTTCTTTGCTCGAGCGTAGGTTCTACCGCTTGAGCAGTCTTCTATCTCTTATGCTCGAGTGCACGTTTCACCACTCTAGCAATCTTTTTTCACTTTTCACTCTTTCTTTTCTCTCTCTTCTCCATTTCCGAGATTCAAGCTTTTATACCTTGGGTCTCATCTTTTTAGAGTAGAAATCTCACCCTAGTTCCTTATACGACGAGGGCTTTCTTTTAATCTAAGCAGATCGTCTTTTCATCGCCGTCGATTTTTGGGTCTTCCCTTCTTCATTTCAAGAGGTAGGGCTTTCTTGCTTCTCTTCAATACTTTGTTATAGATAGATATGTGGTATTTTTTTATTTCATGAAAAACATGATCGTGAAGAGATTTTTGAAATACATGTGGGTTTGAGTTAGGGTTTTAGATTTTAAGAGTTAATCGTAGGTTTTCATTGTTGATTATGAAATAGGGAGACAAAAATACATGTCGATGATGATTGAATATGAAAAAACTAAATTTTTATTGAATATTCATGAAGTTAGAAAAGAGTTGATGATTTTATGATTAGTGAGATTACTATGCAATTAGAATATAATTGTGGTGATTTGAATGAAAAGCTTAATTTTATTTTGTGACGCCCCAAAAATTTTGAAACATCAAAGGAAATTAAATAAACAAAATGACTTATTAAATTAAAAACTTAACATCTTAATAGGAAATTACAATTCTCATACAACCAAAAGTTCAAACAACATTAAATAAAAACTTAAAATGTCCAAATACAACATTAACACAAATCATACGTCCTTTATTATTAATACATAAGATGATAAAAAAAATAAAATAAAATAAAATAAAATAAAATAAAAATCTACTATAGTCATGGCTTCAAGTCAACCAAGGCTCTATATTAGCATCAACTCCATTTTCAGCTTCCATTCCTTCCTCATCAAAATGTTTCATAAAACGCCAAGGCAACAAAACATATGCCATGAGTTTTGCAACACAGTAAGAAAACACAACCAACCTACATTTTCTTTTAAAATAACAAGATTAATAAACATAATATAATATTATAACAACCATTAAAATAATTTCAACAATTTTAATAATTCAAGTGACACTCAAAATCTCACCAAAGAGATTTAACTTATCAACCACTGAGCTATGGCTACAGTTAATTTGAAACCCCTCCATTGGTCAACTATTCAAGTGTTACTAACTGTAACTTCTAGGGATGCCCACATCCGAAGTTACATACCCAAACAGTGACATCCATGGTCTGCCCTAAGAGAACGGTCTGCCAGGGACACATAACCTCCCTATGTGCCACATGTACATCCACCCAGATTCCAAAACCAAATACCGATAATGGTTCAAATAAGTCTCGTGCCATCTTAGGGTTTCGCAACACAAATTATGTAAGAATTCTCAAATCAGGGATCACCCTAAATAACCGGTATTAACCATCAACCGTTAAATTTTACACACTCCGTTGATCATTTTAGTTAATTTTCATAATACTCACAAATAATTACAAAATTAAATGTCATTAATGTTATACCATTTTATTACAATTTTCAACAGAAATTATTAACATATACGTTCTATAATAATCAATCAATGTATAAAATTATGATAAACAATTAAATCAATCCATGGTGTGAAATAATAATTTTAAATACTTAAAATGGATCACAACAACACACATACATGAACCACTAATTTAAAAGATCTATTTAAAGAGATTAGCACAACACTTAGTTATAGTTATAATAAATAATTGAAGTGATAATCTTGGTTCTTTAATTTTATGGTTAAAATTACAAATAAATTATTTAGACAATTCTAAACTTCATGTAATTCTCTAGAATGTTCAACAAACATGTTATGGTAATTTTTCAGAAAGAACTTTTGAAAAATAATTTTTAAATAATTCTATAAAATTATAAGAAATTATATGACACAGATTCGTTACATTTTCTTAAAATAATTCCACATTGAAATTTATAAATCCAATCTATAATCTAAAAATTTACGATGAAACTAAACTTCTCAAATTTCATTTTTAACTCAAAAAGTACAAGATTTGATCTAATATTGGATTTTTAGTAATTTTTCAAAATGCAGCAAAATCTGTCTAAAATTTCTGATTAAATTAAAATTTCATATAAATTCGTCCAAAACTAGATTAATTGATACAAAACTTTTTGGATAAACCAGACATCATTTTTAACAAATTTGTAGAAGAAATTATCTTGAAATTTTCAGTATAAAAGTGTTTAAAAATTCGTACAAAATTTTGGCAGATTTAAGAATCATATGATCAAACCAAATAAAATTTTCAATTACCTATTTAATGTCATAAACTACACATGCAAGTATAAACCCAAGATTATATCATAATTTTAAAGCTACTAATATATAAATAACCTTCAAACATCAAATATATATATATCAAAAATTTACATATAACTACAAACAAAATTCTATCTAAAATTTTTAGTCATTTTATCATATAAATATAATATGAAAATTTGAACAAATAAAATAAAAAAAGAAAATGAATAAGAAAATTGAGAGAATTTTCTTACGTAATAATAAGATTGAAATAAGGTAATGAAATAGTAGAAAAAATTCAATTTTTTATTTTCATTTTTTAGACTTTCACTCTCTTTCTCTTATGAGTAAGAGAAAGGCACGGTCATATATAACATTTCTACACGCCACCTGAGCGCTCTCTCTCTCTCTCTCTCTATATATATATATATATATTACAAATCTTCATTATAACAATTATATCCTAAATCTAGGTGCCTCATCATGGCCTATTTGTAGATTTACATGCAGCACTCCGGGTCCCACCGACCACCTAATCCTGCCCTTTTTTTTTTTTTTTTTCTTTTTGTTTTTTTGTTTTTCGTTTTTGTTTTTGTTTTTTTTTTTTTTGAATTGGATGATAAATTTATATTGTTGTGTATTTGTGTGAGTTTCTTAAAATCAATTTAATTAAGGTTTTCAATTAAGGTTTTTTGTGAGGATAATTATTAAGTTGAATCTTTATCAAAAAAATAATTATAAATGACAAACATTGAATACCTAAAAAATTATTATTCTTAATAATATTTTTATTTGTGATTTAAATTGGAATAGTTTTTACCTAGTTTACTCAATATTAATTTTATTAAATAGTTTAGATAAGATTATAATTATTATTCATATTACATAATGCATTTATAATAATAATTAAATACAAGTTCACAACTTATCCCTATTAAAAAAATTTCATCCTCAAAATTAATTCGTACATTTAGATTTGAAAAGTTGAGTGCAGTTAACGCGTATCATATTTTCTCGTTCCCACGTTGACTACTCCATCACACGATGTCACTAGACATTCGAACCAATGGTATGGTTTTACCTCGTAAATTCTTCTCGCGGCGATCTAAAATTATGAGAGGCTTTTCCTTGAATGTCACATTTTCATCAAGTTTAATTTCTTCCCAATTGATGATGTGAGAAGGCTACGGCTCATATTTTCGTAGTGTAAAGATATGAAAAACATTATGTACCCCAGCTAGTTGAGGTGGTAGAACCAAACAATACACCACTTCTCCTACTCTACCCAAAATTTTGAAAGGTACAATAAATCGAGGTTATGGCTTCCCCTTCTTTTCGAAATGAATAACTCCTCGATGAGGTTATATTTTTAGAAACACATGGGCTCCAACTTAAATGCTAAAGGTTTTCTTCTTTGATCCACATAACATTTTTGCCCACTCTGAGCGGTTTCAAGTCTTTGTCTAATTAATTTCACCTTCTCTGTAGTTTATTGAATTAGCTCTGGCCCTAAAAGGGGTGCTTCTCTAACTTCTGTTCAACGTATTGTCAATCGACAAGGCTGTCCATACAAAGCCTCATAAGGTGCCATATCAATACTTGTTTGAAAACTATTATTGTAGGCAAATTTGACTAGTGGTAAGTGTCTCTCCCAACTACCCTTGAACTCTATCACATAGGCTCGAAACATGTCTTTCAAGGTCTAAATTGTTCTTTGACCATCAATTTGACGGTGAAAAGCCGTACTAAAACACAATTCCGTACCTATAGCCTTTTGTGGACTTTGCCAAAATTGTGACATAAAGCGAGGGTCACGATTTGACACTATTAAGACTGGTACTCCGTGCAACCTAATGATTCCTTGAATAAATAATCGACTTAATGATTCGAGTGTGTCTACTAGTCCTATTGGTAGGAAATGTGCAATCTTGGTTAACCGATCAACCACAACCCAAATGGTATAATGGCCTTGCGGCGACCGGGGCAATCTCGTTAGAAAATCTATTGTTATGTGTTTCTATTTCCATTTAGCTATTGGCAAAGATTGGAGCTTCCCTACCAGCTTCTAGTGTTCTGCCTTCACTTGCTGACACGTTAAGCACTTAGATAAGAATTGAGCAACATCCCTCTTTATTCCACTCCACCAATACTGCTGCTTAAGATCTTAGTACATCTTGGTTCCTCTTAGATGAACTGCAAAAATTGAATGGTGAAACTCTTGAAGAGTTTCTTCTCTCAATTGTTCAATATTTGGCACAAAAATTCTACCTATATACCTCAAACTACCATCTAGATGGAGTGCCCAATTAGGTGAGAATTCTCTTTAACTCTAATGGTGTCTTAATAAAGTCAGTCCCTTGATCAAATATTTGAGCTTCTAGTGCATTGGTAAGAAGTTGGGGTGTTGCAACAATTTCAAAAAATCTAGCTTTTCCATTTTGAGTCCCTGGTTATAGCCTAAACTCATTCATAGTGCTCATCATTTCCCATTCTTTAATTACTATGTTGGCTACAATTTCTCTTATTTTTCGACTAAGTGTATCAGCTACAACATTAGCCTTCCCAGGATGATAAAACAAAGTGAATTGGTAATCTTCAAGGTACTCCATCCAACATCTTTGCCTCATGTTCAAATCTCTTTGTGTGAGCAAATACTTCAAGCTTTTACAGACGGTAAATATTTCAAACTTTTCGCCATAATGGTAGTGTTGCCAAGTCTTAAGTGCATAGACTACAGCGGCCAATTCCAGATTGTGGGTGGGTGTCACGACCCAAACCCGCCCCTATAAGTTTAGTATCGTAACCGGCCAGTAATCCTTAGATTACCAAAGACCTCTTAGCATAATAACACATAGATAGGGGCTGCGGAAACAAATACATGAAATATACATAGTCCATTGAGCTGTGAAGACATACATGAGATAGATAATCTTAAACTTTCATAATCATACAAGTGATTAGAACAAAATACGTCACTTCATGTAAATTCAACAGAAAAACTTGTTCGTGATCAGAGGGAACAAAACTTATACATCCACAAAACACAGCCACGAGACTTGACTTAAACTGAAACCTCCTCGGGAGGTGTAACGCCCTCAAAATATAACCATTTTTTAGAGAGAGGCTCTCAACTTTAGGATTTTGGGCGAAAAGAGATGAAAAAGTTATGTAAAAAGTCACTTTTACGATCTAATATATGCGCAATCTGCTCGAGCGAAGTGTTTGATGCTCAAGCCTCAGACACATAAATTTGTCCAACTCGAGCGCCAAGACACAACAACAAGGCACTACCCACTCAAGCATAGACAACACACTTCTAGTATTTTTATAGACTTCAGACAGCCGCTCGAGCTCAAGAAATACCGCTCGAGCGCAAACCCGCTTGAGCGTAAGAAACGCCGCTCGAGTGTGAAAAACACTTCTACAACATTTTTGTAGACGCACAAGTACTGAATGATTGCAAACCCCGCTCGAGTGCAAGAAAGCCCGCTCAAGCGGAAGACCAAAATTCTAGGCAACAAGGTTCTAGACCAACTAGCAACCAACCTGTTCTAAACAAACCCAAGACATTCCAAAACTCAAATTCAAAGAGTGAAAGGGAGAAAAGGCATAAATAACAACATTAAACCACAAGACCCGAGTCCGGAACACCATAAAAGTCGGGTTAAAATCCGGGATCGCTATAGGAGGCACAACGGCTGGCTGACAAAAATAACTAAGGCACTAGGTCTTCAATTCTAAGCTTGGGCACGTGCTTGATCACCTATATACATAATATAGATAGTGAGTGAAAGCCCAGTGAGTAACAACAGAGTAAAGGGTTAAATGAATGATGTCCCATAATTAAATCCATACATAGAACCAATTCATATTCGTGTTTTCATTCAGTGCGTATACAGAATTCAGGAACCATGCTTGATCATTCATAGTTCATCCGTTAGCGCTAACATATCATATATAGAATATCATAGATTATACTTGTCAGTTCCATAGAGGAACCTCCGGCCAGGTACGGATAACTTGCCAGTTCCATAAAGGAACGTCCAAACTAGGTGCAGATAACTTGTCAGTTTTATAAAGGAACCTCCAGCCGAGTACAGATAACTTGCTAGTTCCATTAAGAAACCTTCGGTTCGGGTACAAATAGCTTACTTGAATCATAGCATTAATGTCATACATATTTGTCAGAGGTGGACAATCATTCATAGAGTAAACACATAGCATACATGGTACAGATCTTAGTCCATATACAGAAAATAATTTAATATGAACGTAACTTTACTAAGTCATTACTCACAGATAACCGGTGGCTCCAAATAGACGAGTAGAATAGGCAATTCACTTAACTTGAGGTGCGTAACCTACATAACATGACAGATTCATACATTGGAACACACGCTCGGATTATACAGGACTTATTTCATTTGTTCTTAGTGTGTTTCTAGCCTTTATCCTCATCATAGTGTTTTAATCTTGGCCTAGGAATACCTGGGATGGAATGAGGATGCAAAAATGTACTTGAAAATATTTTTCAAAACTTGCTGAAAATAGGGTCCACGCTCGAGCGTGGCTTTCCTCGCTCGAGCGTACATGCAAAATGTGAGGGTCCACTCGAGCGCAACTTCCTTTACTCGAGTAGTCTGTAAACTTTGAAAAAAGTACTGTTGCTTGTTTTTCCTGCTCAACGCTCGAGCGTGAGAGACATGCCCTCGCTCGAGCATACTGCAAAACATAAGAACTTCTAGGAGCATGCATTTCACGCTCGAGCCAGCCTTTGGTCGCTCGAGTGGAGGTGTAAGACACATAGTGGTCACTCAAGCGTGGAATCCGTCGCTCGAGCATGGAAGCAGAATTCTGGAATTTCCAAAATTGCTTCCAAGCTTCAAAACTCATTCTTAAGGCATTAAAGCTCGATTTTTCTAGGCCAAAACTTGAGGAAACATTGAGAAATTCATAAAACACCATGAATTAAGGATCATTACATGAAATCATGGCCCAATAGCTTGCAATTGTGCAAAAATTCAACTTAAAATTTATGAATGCTTCATGAACATGACATGTATGAATTCCTTTGAACTCAGTCTTCTTAAAACATAATCAAATGCTATAAAACAACATGAAACTTGATGATTTCCCAAAACTAGGGTGAATTCAAGACATGCATAAGGGAATTCTTGGAATTTAAACTCAAAATGCATGAATTATGCATGCATTCATGAATTACTCTATCATTCTACATTCTTAATTCAATTCTCATGCTCAAACCTCTAATTCCCTTGAATTCTTGCACTAAGTAATTCATTTTCATAATTAAAGAGTTAAATTTCCTACCTCAAGTCTTGAGTTAGCTAGTGTTAGAGCTAAACTTCTTCAATCTCCCCTAATTCCTTCTTAATTCTCTTCTTCCTTAAATGTTTGGCTTCAATCTCTCTCTTCTCCTTCTTCTACACATTTGAGCTCAAAATGGATGAAAACAAAATAAGTCTTGGGCTTGGTAGTGGCCTTATATAGGCTAATTAGTGGAGCTTAATTAATTCAAGCTTAGACTAATCAACTGGAATTATTTTATTCTAATTATTTGATTCCGAATCAATTTCAAATTGAACTTGCCATAAATTCCTAAAAATTCCAAATAACACATATATCAAGTCAATTTCTAAATCAGATGCCGATAAGGCCTTCAACTCGCGAACCAAAACGAAAACATGAGCAGATCTTCTTACGTTAAACAGATATAAACACAAAAATAATGCAATGCACATGTAATTAACTCAGGATTTCTTCCTAATTACTTGTTAGGCATGCTTAAGTGTGGATTAACATTAATCATGGGTCAGGTTGTTACAGTGGGGTAATTTTTCTCATGATTCTTCAATTGTCTCGACCTATAAACAACTACCTTCCCATTTTGCATTAACACACTTCCTAATCCTTCTTTAGAGGCTTCGCAATAAACTGTGTATCCAATGTCACGTTCGAGCATAATTAATATATAAGCGCTTGTTAGTCTCTTCTTATGTTCTTGAAACAATAGCTCTCAAGTTTCGTTTCATTCAAATTTTACTCATTTTTGTGTTAGATGTGTCATCGACTTGGCTAATTTGGAGAAATCTTGAATGAATCTTCTATAATAACCTTCTAATCCAAAAAAACTACAAATCTCAAATGTATTCTCAGGTTGTTTCCATTCCATTACTGCCTCTACTTTAGCAAGGTCCACTGATATTCTTTATTCGGACACAACATGACCTAAGAATTTTACTTGCTTCAACCAAAATTCTCATTTGCTAGCTTTAGCATACAATTGGTTCTCCCTTAGAACTTGTAAAATGACTCTCAAATGTTGCTTGTGATCTTCCTCTGATCATGAGTATATCAAAATATCATCAATGATTCCAAATAAGGTGTACAAAGTTTGCTCATTAAACTCATGAATACTCCTGGCACATTCTTCAAACCGAATGGCATTACCACAAACTCATAATGGCCATAATGGGTTCAAAATGCAGTCTTTGGTATGTCTTCTTCTTTGATACGAAGTTGGTGATATCTATTAGGGAAACATTTTGAACCTCTCAATTGATCGAACAAGTCATCAATTCTTGGTAATGGATACCGATTTTTAATAGTGACTCGATTTAGTTGCCAATAGTTGATGCATAACCTCAATGTTACATCCTTCTTTGTGAATAATGCTAGGTCGGATGAATGTTTTATCCAATAATTCATGCAGTTGCTCTTTCAGTTCTCAAAGTTCAGCTGGCGCCATACGATGTGGTGCCATAGAAATCGGTGAAGTTCTAGGTTAGAGCTCAATCGTAAAATCTAAACCTCGTTTCGGAGGCAATCCTAGTAATTTTTTAGGGAAAATGTCAACGTACTCGCACACCACATGGGGTTGTCCTAAATCCCTTCAATTTTCGTCTTCCAAAATTAAGCTTGCCAACCATCCAGTTAGTTAGTCATGCCACCGCAATTTACGACACGTTAGAGCTAAAGAATCTTGTATATCTCCTTTAAATTGAAATTGCGTGCCATTAAGGGAGGATGTCGTCATCGTTTTATGGTAACAGTCGATAATAGCTTGGTGAACTGATAACTAATACATTCCTAGAATAACATCAAAATCAAACATCTCCATAACTCTTAAATCACAGATCAAATGCGAACCAGATGCTTCTAGTTTACAAGATTTACATGCTAGATCCACTCAAGTTTGACCACCTAAGGGTGAAGCAACACTCATAGCTATCTCTAACATTTCTTTATCTAAACCTAGACTTGATACACATGCAGTGGATATAAAAGAATGCGAAGCTTAAGAGTCAAATACCACTCTAACCCAAGTATTCATGAGGATTAACATACCTTGAATTACTAATGGCTTACCAACATCTTCTTCTTCTTGAAGAGCATACATCCTTCCTATTGCTTGTTGGTTAGATCCTCTCGGTTTCTTTTTATCTCCAGCTCTTTGTGGTTGTGTTCTCGTCGGCCTACATTCTTAGAGGCTTGTGGCTGCCTCTTGTTAGTTTGAGTATTTTAAGTGGGTCTAGAACCATGTCCTGGTTGGCATTTGTTGTATTGGTGTATAACGATTCCAGTTTAGACTCGACCCATTTCTTGCTTTTGAATCCGAGAATCTATTTCCCTAACTATTGTTCATTTCATTTTTTTATCTTGGGCTAGTTAAGTTTAAATATTTGGGAGTTATGGTTGTGTTTGAAATAGTTTGAGGAGTTAGTTTTTCAAATGAGTTGTTGCCCAGATTTTTGCTTGTTCGCTCGAGCGGTCTTTTACAGTCTACAAAACTACTAGAAATGAGGTATCTTCGTTCGAGCGGTATTTCTTGTGCTTGAGTGGTCTTTTGTAGGTTTGAACTTCTAGGAGGGGGTCATTGTGCACTCGAGCGGTGTTTTTGGTTGCTCGAGCAGTGTCACTTATTGTGGCTTACGCTCAAGCGGTGTTTTAGTCGCTTGAGCGGTTTGCGCATATATCAATCTGAGAAAAGGGTTTTCTAAGTCACTTTTTCACTTCTCTCTCTCTCTCTAAAAACATTCCAGGCCCTAGTTTTTCACTCTCTCTCTAGTTCTTGCATTCTAGCTCCAAATACTCCTAACCTATTGATTTCTTCACCCTAGCCCTTCAAAGAAAAAGATAGAGCATGTCGAGAGCTTTGTTTTCATTGGAGTTATCATTTTCAGCTCCGCCAAACTTCAACCCTAGCTCTCTCTTGTCTTCTAATCTTAAGGTAGGGATTTCTTCAACCTTTAGTATGATTTTTACCTTAGTTATTTGTCTATTGAAGGAATCTAGTGATTTTGGGATTTTGGGTTAAACTTAGGGTTTGGTTGTGAATTTAAAAATAGGGGTTTTCAAATGAGTTCTTGACAAAGGTTGTGGGGATGTGTTTATGGTTGAGATGTGTTAAAATGGTGGATTTATTTACTTATAATATATTTTGTAAGTAAATGAAGGGTTTTGTTATAATATTATCAATAATTGGTTTATGAAAGACAACGAAAAATGATGTTGGATTTTGTAAGAATGGAGCATTGTATATGTTGATGATGATGGTGGAGTTAGATATGTAATATCACTCCCATTTTGAAAATGATGAGATTATATCTGTTGTTGAAGATTATCTATTGTATAAGAATATCTATTTTGGGCTATCGGTAGAGGATAGCTTTGATTGTTATAAAAATTGCATGAGGATTAGGTGAATTGAAAATAATGATTCATACACCTTGGATTGAGCATTGTTGCATACTTAAACATTGAAAATGTTTTGTTTTGAGAAAAATGGGTGAACACCTTCGTGAATATGGTTAGGAGGTGTGGTTATAGTTGTTATATTAGCCTTTGTGCCCTTGGTGAAAGTCTAGAAACCCGTGCGGTTAGGTGTCGATCCTTCCAGCTAGTATTGGTAAAATGGCTTTGGTAGTATTTGTATAGCCTACTAGCATACACGTACCTAGAGATTCCCAATGTTTTGTATCCACTGTCCTGTTTTCTGTTGTAAAAGGATTATTTTCATTAATTGATATATAATTTGGCATTGCATGGTTTTGAGATGGAAAATGTGAAATGTTTGACAAATGACATGCATATGCATTCATCTTATAACTTCGTTAAGATTCATATATTGTGTTAAAGTATCTCTACTGGGTTTTGGCTCACCCTATATGGAAAACAACTTTCAAATACTGATAATATACCTCTATCAAGGACATAGCTTTGGAGGACTTGGAGCCAAGGGCTTTATTTTTGTTGTTTGATGTAATTATTTTTGTACAAGACTTGGGTTTTAATTGTATTAAGTTAAACTCATTTTGATGTACCCAAGTATCGACTTGGAAAGATGTAGCCATTAGGGGATATAATTACTTGATTTTGCTTTTATTTTAATTCATCTATCCATGTCATATGTTATAGATTCAAATCTAGGATTTATGAATATATAATCGCATATGTCATTTTTTGTATGATCAAGATTATAAATGGAATATCAAATGTGAGGTTATTGATCATTTGTAAAGAGTATTATGAGATGGGCTACTGTATTTATTTCGAGACGTTACAACTTGGTTTCAGAGCTACCGGGTTTGAATATATTAGAATCATGGGATGTGATTTTTATTGTAATGGGTTATCTTACTAGGTGGTATTAAAAGTAAACCTGGTATGTTGTGTGATAACATGCTTATGTGACTAAATGAGTATGAGATTTAATTTCTAAGATATTGATTGGGTCTACAAGTTTCTAGAAGTCCTGTTAGAAGAGCACTTGATTATTGCTATTTCTAACTGGAACTCTGGCGATGTCACGAGATAGTCACTATCTTAGGTGCTTATGTGGAGTGAATTATTTGTTGTCCACCATATTAGGACATGAGTGAATTAGCTTTGGCACATTTATGAATGTGCTAATCTATTGTGTTATCTTTATTAGGATATCAGGACGTGGACATGGTGGCAGTAGGCATGGTCGGTCTAGGTGGCAGGAGGTGCTGTTACTAGATGATATTCCGATGAAAGAGGAGTGAGTTGGTTAGGCCAATGTGGCGAAGCCAGCAAGTCAGCAAGCTATGGGCACCTTGGCCCGTGAAATGGATGGAGCTTTGCGGGAGTCCATGAACATTCTCAGGGCTGAAAATCAAGTCCAAGCCCATGTTTGTAACGACCCCACCACTGATAATATTTTACATTTTATTAATTAAAGAGATTTGGCTTTTAATTAGTCACTATTCTGATTTAATTTGGGATTTATGAGAATTATGGAATCTGATTCGTATACGATTCTATTAAGGATTTATTTTGGAATTAAAAATTGAACGTCCAAATGGCTTAAGGAGGTAAAATTGATGAGTAGAATCAGTTTAATTTCGAATATTGGACCATATGGGAGTT